>JAQIWR010002312.1:0-11415 GCA_034695945.1 Glomeris hexasticha
GGTTGATCATCCTGCTTTCGACCACCATATTGCCACTCCACCCCAGCCAATTGGAGCGGTAGTGAAATAGGTCAATTACCAGCTCTGTTATAATCGATAAAAAAGATTTTATGCATATACAAGATTTTATTCCATAATGTAGGAGTACACCCACCCCTTAGGATTTTTTCCTTGACAAAATCTCAAATTTTGACCACCCCACGGGGGTGGATGTCAAGGATTTTATTACTAGTGGCCCCTTGCCAATGTCCTTGGTCCTCTCCTATTGTGGTGGTCATAAAGCCGGATGGTGGTACCTAGCTGTGTTTGAAACTCCGCTGGGTGAATGAGTTGACCAAGGCCGATAGGTATCCCATGCCCCAGACCGAGGACATCCTGTCTCGGTTAGGGGCGGCGAACTTGTTTACTACGTGGGATCTGGAGAAGGGTTTCTACCAGATCCTCAAAACCGAGCTAGACAAGCAGAAGACGACATTCTCAACCCACATGGGTATGTTTTGGTTTCGAGTGATGCCGTTCGGCCTGAAGAATGCACCGACGGCCTTCCAAAGGATGATGAATAAGGTACTCGCCGATGCCCTGTACAAGTGTGTGGAGTCTTTTTCAGATGACACCGTGGCGTACTCCAAGACCATTGAGGAGCACATCACACACTTGTGCGATGTGCTGGACCGGATGCGCGCTGCGGCCTTGTCAGTGCACCCGGACAAGATTCAGATCAACACCCAGGGGTTAAAGTTGCTGGGCCACATCGTGTCTCCTGGAAAGGTGAATCTTGATCCAGCCAAAGTGGCTGCCGTGTAAAACTTTCCTGTCCCTAAGACGGTTAAGAACGTGCAGCAATTTTTGGGTTTGGCTGGATTTTATTGCCGGTTTTTGCCGAATTTCTCTGCTCTCGCGTTGACTGTGTATGCTCTGACGAAGAAGGCGACCGAGTGGAAGTGGGGTTCGGAACAGCAGGCTTTTTTTCAGGCCATCAGGGCGGCCCTTGCTAAGGCTGCCCATCTGTATCTGCCTGATCTGAATCGGGAGTTTACAATACAAAGATTACTCAGGCTTAGGCCTAGGCGCCGTGCTGTTGCAAGAGCACGACAAGCAAATGGTGCCTGTCTCTTTTGCCAGCCGCGGATTGATGCCAGCAGAGAAGAACTATTCCGCACCTCAGCTGGAGTGTCTAGCCATTGTGGGCTATGCGAAAGTACTCGCAGTACTTGGATATGACCTATTTTACTGTGGAAACCGACCATCAGGCGTTACGGTGGCTACGAGAACAGAAGGACCTTGTGGGCCGCCTGGCTAGGTGTCCGTGTCACTTCAGGAGGGACTTCGAGATAAAGTACTGAGCAGTCTCCACTAATCAGGCGGCCGATGCACTGTCCCGGAACCCTCAGGGGGCCATGGGTTCGAAGGTGAACAAGGGGAATGTATGCTAAGAGAGGGCGATGGTGAACCCTAAGTTTACAGGGTGGACGTCCACATGACGACGGTCATGGCAGGTGATGGATCCGGGTATCCGACCCAAGATTAGTTCCTCGAGGCCCAAGAAACTGATCACTTTTTGGCAGAAGTGAGAGATCATCTGGCGAACAGCGAGCTCCGGACCAAAGTTCCCGTAGTTCCAAAGGTGGCCGCGTTAGCTGAATGGTGTGTGATGGACCGCAGTCTGTTGGCCTGGTTATCTGCTACACTGGGAAAAACTCATTTACAATGCCGAGAAGAATTCCACAACAAAGATTAGTATCGATAATGACAACCTTAAATTAACATGTGGTACATGCAAAGATATAATTGTAATACAAAAACCGAAGGGGAATGCAAGAAGACATTTCAAGAAAGTGTGCAAGGCCAGTTAGTTGGATTCTGGTGTGTTAAGAAAAAATAGACATCACAATACTTTCACATTTATTTCAGAGACCAGTGTCTTAAAACCGGTGATTCTCATCAGTGAGCAGCTGTGGATATAATTTCCTGTTTGCATCAACACATCGATTCTGCTTGTATTCCTATATGCTAATGAGTGCACTCAGCTCCTCCCTTGCTAAACATTTACTGCTCCAACTCATTGCTCAAAATGTGACATTTTTCGTATTGTTTAATGCGACTGTTGAACATTTACCGGATTGCAGCACGTTTTTTTCTGTGTGTGTTAACATGTGAATGGCGGCCATTTTGATTTCTGATGAGCTCTGGCATTTGTTGTCGACTGCTCTGTTTTATTTGCGATTTATTGCCGGATGTTAAATTGTCATTTTTTGATGGAGAATATAAGGCTGTTTGTAAATGTATAGAAACGCCCCCTATTAAATTAAAATGTGATTCATGTAAAGGAATTATTTGGCTGCAAAATGAGACTAACAGAAGCAGAATATGAAATGCCAAAACACATTTGAAGGAAACCTGCAAGGTAAGGCCAGCTAGTTGTATTCTGGTGTGCTAAGAACAAATAATAGAAATCACAAAACTTTCAAATTTATTTCAGGCATGAGATTGATGAGTTCATCGGCATAGGCCCATTAGTTGAAGCGCCTCAAGTTACGTTTTCCAACTCGAGGCGAATTTTGCTGTTCCTGTCGTTCGAATTCAATATGGCCACTCAGAGACAAAGATTAGGACATTTTTATTGAAGGCCACATTATTAAATTAAAATGTGCTTCCTGCAACACAATTATATTGCTGCAAAATGAGCCTAACACAAGCTGATGATTTTGACATGAAAATGCCAGGACTACACCATGTTCTCAATAATTCAATTACACAGAGTCAGATTCACAGTGTACATGTATAGTTGGTTTCGTCGTATCCTGGCTACGGCCAGTTCCCCGCACCTGTGGGAATAAGTTCTATTGGATGTCAATTATAACTAATCCCATATGTAGGGGGAAATGGCCGTAGCCACGCCCTTTTTCTTTGCCAGGATTCGATGAAACCAAGTATACATACGCACATAATAACCCCTTGCACATTCAATAGCGATTTTTGTGTATTCACATGGTAACATGCCCTTCCTTGGTGTGATGTCAAACCTGTAGAACACTTTAGCCTCCATCCAATGTTCTTTTCTAGTGACAGTGTGCCATCAAGTGATACAACTGACATCGTTAATGGATGTCCACTCAAAAATTTGTGAATTTTTAAATATGCTGTGGTTTATAGCAGCTAAAATTTGGCATGCCATTATTGCATTGCATGGTGCACACACACAAAAAGTTTCGAAAAAGGTTTCAACATGACATATGTTGTAGTTCCCTTGTGAGTGCCGCAAGTTATAAAACTTTTAATCAATGGAAACAGGATTGGTATGACATCGATTTCAGAAGAAGAAAGCATGAGTTCGACCAAAAGTGTACCTAATATAACAAAGTGAGTTATATTTGTAACGTGTTAAAAATGTATTATACCCTTAGTAGGAATTTAACGTATGAATGTTTCTTCAGTCGTGCATACGCAGACACTTGATTAAGTAGCTCGCTCCATTCTTGCAATAATTTTATTTGAATACTAGTTTCGGCACGAGGCCATCTTCAGACCCAGAAACTGGGGCAGACACTTCTCCGCAGGCAACTGAAGGTCATCCCTCAGAACTGCCTTCATATCTCTGCAGTGATGCACCTGTTGCCGATTCCGCTGTGGGTCCTGAGTCGCCACCGAGTTGTTCTTCCTTGCCGATGGGTTCGGATATAGCGGACACTATGGCGTTGAGTCTTCGTGCTGAGAAACAAACAGTTCATCCAACTGTTGATGAACCCATGCGGATTTCTAATGTGACTGCCGCGGTTCCTCCTTCAGTCAGACCTAAAGAGGCACTAAGAAATCGACACAGTTCACGAAGTGCTCAATTATCGACAGCACAATTGCGAGAAAAACCGAGCCCAGTAGCCTCAGTCAATTATGCCTGGATGCAGTTCGAACCACTTCTAGTGAAACTGTTCACGTAGCAGATGTCATGCTAATGTATTCCCCTGGTAAAAAGATGTTTTGAGGAAATTATTTTACGAAGGCTGATTCGTAATGCTATGTAATGAGTGGCTTATATTTTTGAATCTCAGATTATTCCCATTCAGTTTTGATTTACGAAAACTTTAATGGACCATCGCATTGCTGCATTGGAACAAAGTCAACATTTAGAATCACTGTGAAGGTTAAATCAAACAGATGGCAAGGACGGAATATGGTAATGACCATGATGTTGGTGGATGGCAACGATGAGTTGGCCAACACATCCGCGTATAGCTTGTCATTTCCATCAAAATTTAGAGTCGAACCTCATTGCCGTGAAATCCTGAAGGTTAGTTAACCTTTCAGTAAAAACTTATTAAATACATATCAATTGTTTAATTGTCAGTTTTTCGTCTCCATTTCACATTAATCCCAAAACAAATAGGAAAGTGGTCATTAACATTTTGGTTCATCATATTGCCAAAGCATGAATGTGCCGTGGAGATAAAACTAAGAGGGAGGACAATTAATGTTATCGTCATTATGCCACAAATAAAGGTATAATTTTTAATGACGCACGTTGTGAGATGTGATTGATGTTAATTTGGGTACTGATTACAGGTTGATCCAGTCGTCCATTTTGGCGAAATACCAGCCGACTGCCGCTCCATGTGTGAAGTTGGCCTCAAAAGCGCGGCAATGGCTTCGGTTCCTGTTAAAGTTTCCATCGAAGGGCTAATGGACGTTTTTCCCATGTTTGCCAACACAAAGTTGTTCATGCAACTAAATTATGTAAAATTTCTTTCAGAACTCTTCCATGAGAAACAGTTTGTTTTATTTCTTAAATACAAACTCACAGTTTGCAGAGTCCGTCTTGTCATCCAATTGCATTACGTGTGATTTGCAGACACATACGGAAACCAAGTTATTTATTTCTTTAACCCTTCCATAGTCGCGTCATTGCCTCCCAGGCGCCAGCGTTTGAAAAACTGAAAATTCATACAGTTATAAATTTTTTGGATGGATTTCCTTTTGTATACCCCTCGAATGGGTTTCCGAGAAGACTATGAAACCTTTTCACAATAGAAGTGCATCTCTGATTTGCCAAAAACACGCAATAAGTGAATGCTGTTTCGATTTTGCTTGATTGGCGCCTACGAGGCGCTGACGCGCCGTTTCTAGATTGACAAAAATCAGTGGCGCCATCTATTGTAGGCAATGCTTACTGAATTAAAAAATTCAGATTTAGCCGTCATGTCAGCTGTTGGCTGCAGCATTGATGCACTGCAATCAATTACATATGGTTAAATTTCGACATATACTGATTGTTATTTGATTAGTTGGATATCCATTGCTCTATAAACCAACACATTTTCAATTATCTGCTCTTATTGGTATGTTGACGAAGTCAGTGCTTGATTTTGTATGACGATCTTGACAATTGTTTCACATGAATTTTACAACCCCTACAGATTACGTTTTGGTTTGAGGGAATTCAGGACAGCATTAATTTTATTTCATCAAAATTAGGTAAGATTTCTCAATAAATGTTTTGATCTACAATTGGGTTTGTAACATATGATTCATACGTATTTTCCCACAGACGTGACTATAAAACTCGTAGTTTATCAACTGTAAAACCATGTTCAACACTAAAGTCTGCATTATTCCAAATGTAACCCCAATTTATTTTTTTACTAAAATCATAAATAACCTATAAGATACCAATACTGTTTATATCTTGTAGATGTCTCGAAGGTATCTGACTATCGCAGATATTGGGGAAAACCTCTTTCCAAACAGTTCCGACGAAGAAATCAGTGCGTCGGAAAGTGAAGATGAAGTTGATGCTGTTCTTCCGCAAGAAAACAGAGATGCTGAACATCTAGAAGACGAAAGTGAAGCTGACATCCCAGATGACGTGACTTCAGAATTATGTTTAGAAGACAGTAATGCAATTGCTTCAGTAGAATCTTTATCAGATCAACTTGATTCATGCGATGATTTTTTTGTGGGGAAAAATGGAAGAAAATGGGGAAAGGAACCAGGGCCAAGAGGAGTCAGAACAAGAATGAGAAATTTGGTAACTCATTTACCAGGGCCTAAAGGACCTGGAAAAAATGTTACATCACCTATTGATGGCTTTTCACGTTTTGTTGATGATGACTTCATGAATACATTGGTAAAATACACAAACAATTACATTGAAAGCATTGCAGACAAATTTAGCAGAAACAGGGATTGTCGTAAAACTGATGATGTCGAATTGAGGGCGTTGCTTGGGCTTCTATATGTTGGCGGATTGCTGCGAACCTCACACCTTAACGTTGACGATCTGTTCTCTTCAGATGGGTTTGGTCCTGATATATTTAGAAACACAATGTCTTGCAAGCGATTTCGTTTTTTATTGCATGCAATTCGCTTTGATAACATTCATGACCGCAATGTCAGATCAAAAAGTGACAAATGTGCACCTATAAGGGAATTGTTTGAAGTTATAGTAGGAAAGTGTCAGGCAAACTTCACTCCAAGTGAGTATTTGACAATCGATGAACAACTGGTGGCATTCCGCGGTAGATGCAGTTTTCGACAATACTTGCCTTTGAAGCCAAATAAGTATGGCATGCAAATTTATGCTCTAGTGGATGCGAGAACTTATTATATGGTAAAAATGGAAATCTACGCTGGGAAGCAACCAGACGGGCCATATAAGCTGGAAAACACTCCCTCTGCAGTTGTAAATCGCCTAATTGCACCAATTTCTAAAACAGGCCGGAACATCACCACAGATAATTGGTACACCAGCATTCCGCTGGCAGAGTCACTCTTAGCAAATCACAACCTTACAATGACTGGCACACTTCGTAAAAATAAGGCAGACATCCCAAAAGAGTTTTTACCAAATAAATCTCGTGCAGTTCACACTTCAATTTTTGGATTTGGGAAAAATAGCACACTGGTCTCCTATGTGCCCAAAAAATCTAAAGCTGTAATTTTGGTCTCGACGATGCACAACGATAAAGCAATTGATGTGGAAAATCGCAACAAACCTGAGATAATCACATTTTATAACATGACAAAAGGTGGGGTAGATACAAACGACCAACTGTGTTCCACATACAACGTTGGTAGGGCGTCGCGTAGATGGCCATTGACACTGTTTTTCCATTTGATGAATGTGACTGCAATAAATGCCATGATATTATATAACTATCCTCGTCTTGAAGCAGATAGGATAATTCGCCGAAATTTTTTGAAAATCCTGTCAGTCTCGCTTATAACACCATTGCAAATCCGAAGATCAAATGATACATGTATCCCAACCACAATTCGTAAACGCTTGAATGAAAACTTTGGAATGGATGCAGAAGAAGAGCATGTAAAGGAACAAAAAAGGAGTCGTTGTCACATTTGCCCTCGAATTGTAAATCGCAATACTACTGTGCGTTGCAGCAAATGTAACCGTCATGTTTGCGGAGAACACAAGGATGTAACATGTAAAATGTGCATCTAGCAATACTGCTGATTTCAATGAATGTTACACAGTCGTTGAATTAAATTTTATATAATGATTTCATAAAATATTACCAATGTTTACATATATATTAAAAAACGAACAATATATGAAATATAAATTGTTGATTTATGTAATTCTTAGTTAAAATAAATTGAATAATAAAGGTTTAAATGAGTTTTTATTTTAATAAGTGGCATGCGCGAATGAACATGTTTTAGGAATGAAGATAGCAAATTAAACGCGTGTTTTTATATTTTAAAACGAATATTAAATGTTTGGCGCCTGTGAGGCGCTGACGCGCCTATGTATGTCAAAATTTTGACGCGCCTATGGAAGGGTTAACAACTGATTCATGGACTGGAGCAGGTGTGTTCTTTTAGATTTTGCTTGAGGGTATTGTTAATTAAAACCATTTTTCATCTTGGCAATAGAGAGGATCTGAAATTCGAGACATGTGACTTACGTGTTGTACTAGACAGCCCTGAAAATCCTTTAACTTTGGCCATAGTGAAATTGAAAGCTGTGATTGGAGCAGTCCGTTTACATATGAACGTTAAAGACAAGGTGATGTTTAGCGAATGGTTGGTTTTGGATGTAACTCGATTGTCTTATTTCCAACTCTATTGTAGCCACTTGTGTTAGTTGCAGCATATTCCAATACAGCACATACAAGGATAACGTTAAAGAATTATAGCAAGATTGCGCTAGGCATTTCTCTTGGCTACGTTGAGAATTCCGAGAATTTTTTGGTGTCAACGCGGGAAATAACGCTGAACAAACAGCAGCAGTTCGATGTTCTCGTTATTTTTCGTCCAGACTGTGGAACACCCGTTTCGGAAATGGAGTAATAAGAACATTTTTATATCAGACTGGGATAAATCAGCTAACCTTTTTGGAATGTGGTTACAGGTCTACGTTAAGGCTTCAAGTGCAAAACGAAGGACCAATTTACGAAATAAACGTTGTTGGGAAATTGGAGCAGTTTGGCTGCTCTCGGGCCACACAGGTATGTTGTGTGATTTTAATTAATTTTGTAACTAACGTTTCGGTTGAATTCCAGAACTTAGACTCCACAAGCCCCTCCTGTTAAACCAGAGTCAAAGAATTCAATCAAACGACCCGAGATGCCAATACCAAATTACGACTTTGTCACTTGCATTGAAGTTTTGTAATGTGCCACCTTATTGGTCCCCAACCTCAGTAGGGTGATGTCTTAATTTGCTGATAACTCCTACTCAACACCTCAGAAATGATTTGAATTTATTTTCTCTATTTAATTCACAAATGAAAATCCAACAACTAGGATGGCAGTTTTAAATATAATGTCAGTTTCCCATATTGTTCCATAAGCTGGACGTAAAGTTGTTGCACACTACCCTCCATATTTATTTGGTGCAACGAAAGCCAGAAAATGATGGAAGAACTAATTAGGCTTAATTTCCGTCACTTTAACTGCATAGTGATGTGAAGGTCAATGTTTGCAGATGCAGCGAATTATGTGCAAAAGGCACATAGCAATGTTCAACTACAAGCATTTACAATGTATATCCACATTTTATTACAATAACCAAATGAAAAGTGAAGAACATTTGAGGACAATTATTCTAACTTTATGCATTTCCTCAGCCTAACAAAGTGCTTACATGGCTAAACAATTATGTATTTGAACATTACTGATGGCATGAGTATAACCTTCGCAGTGCACTGCAGTGAGGTATACTTAAATAGCATGCTTTTTTAAATACTAGATGTATCATTAATATTTTCGCAATGCAGTATATTTAAAGTATGTTGAAATTTCATAGAAATTAATTACTTTAATGTGACATTGCTAAGAAAATTCAGTTACAGATAATCTATTGATAATGTATAGATTTACAGAAAATGATGACACGATTTACAATCCACAAAGGAAAACTGTAGTTTCCCCTATAGGGGTTATTAGTGTTGTTCGATGAAGAGCAGCACTTGTTTGTCAGGAATGGAGCGGCTCGCAGTGTGCATTCGACATATTATAAGTGCTCCAGATCTAGTGAGTTAATAGGGAAGACATAATTACATTAAGAAGAAACATTTAAGAGAACTGCAAATCGTTTATAGATTCCGGATGTCACGGCAGGGTAGTTTATAAAAATGGCTCTTATTCTCAAACAAAACAACGTACGTAATCATTTCTACTGCCAAAAAGACCTGCAGGAATGAAGTCTGCAAACCTCGTGCAAGCGACGAGCAAAGGAAGAGTCCTGCAGCCTTAGGCAGATTTTCCATGCAGAAAGCAGCAAGTATAACCCATCCACTCTATCTAGACCCCTGGCCTCAGGCAGGGATTATAAAAGCTACCAAATTACGCTCAATTATCTAGTTATAGCCACCTGCAGGTGGCTGTAGCAATGAGCTCATTGGCTGTAGTTTCAGCCTGGGGGAAAATGAAATTACTATAATTGGATAATTGAGCTTAATTTGGTAGCTTTTATAATCCCTGCCTGAGGCCAGGGGTCTAGATAGATTGGATGGGTTATATGGTTTCATTACTCATTTGGTTTATTCACGTGTGGTAGGGGTATACATTGTGATGCTTCTCATCCCGGTTTACATGTTTGCAGTTATTGTAGTATTAGTAAAATGTGTGCATCTAATTTGCTGATGTGGTTAGTATATACCTTAAGAAGGTTTTATTGATTTTTACGTCAATATAGTGTGGATTGATAGAGCGGTGCTGCTCTTTTCATATTTGTTGATCTGTCGATCACTCGGAAGTCAGTTATTCATATTTGTAATTGACCTCGTCAGATCTTTGATCAAACTGGAAGCTCCAACAGTTCTGATGATTACAATTTGAACTTAGGTTCCAATGAAGAGCAGAATTTATAGAGCTATATTGAGTCCTTTGTCAGATGAATGGCGTTGAATGTACAAAAAATGCCTATTCTTAAGATATAGACTTAGAGGATATAGTTCTGAGCATGTTCTTTTATATTCTAATAGGTGATGTGTGATATGAGTATAGCATATTCCCCTATGTACGTCCGCTGTCAAAAATGACAATATTGAATAAACATATTAATTAACTAAACATGTACTATAATATGAATAATATTTTTGTTTGAGAGCAAATATTGATTTGGGCATCGATTGTATAACCAATAGAAGAGATGTCGGAAAGTAGTACTCCATCACATTCATGGCCAGTAACCGTGTTGCGGTCTTTGGGTGTTTGGCGGCGGCAAACTGGTGCTGGTGGTGCCCAAAGAAATCGACTGGACCTGGACACATCAGCTTATTTAACTGGAACACGCAACAGGGACGCGTGTCCTTTCGGACAAGAGGAAGCAGATAATGATATGAGAGTTTTCCATCAAGTGGTCACATCTATCGGCGATTCGGAAAGCAAGAACCTTCTGGCAGACTCTCCTGAAAATCCTGCAATGACTGTCAGTGTGCATGCCATCTCCGCACAAGATGCCTCGCACACTTTGTGCAAAATCAGCGATAACCCGTACAGAATCCACCGGGTATGTATACACATTCCCTATGCAGTCTGATTTTAAGCCAAAATTATGATGATACCACTGATAATTACATGGAATTATGGGGAATTCAGAACATTTAAAGTTGCAACTTTTCGTCCGAGGATGGAAGGAACTTTTCATATTAGAAATCTCTTTACACTTCTCTCTTTATGCACATCTCTCTACACTTCATCAATAGGAGTTGCATCAATTTAATTACAGTAATTGCAAGTGTATTGCAATGGTTCTGACACCTGATGATAGTTCGTGATGAGCCGAAACATTTGTCATGTCTTATATGAACCAATTCCCAATTACTAATGTTAGTTATCCCACGTTGCTCACTGACTGTAAAAAGTCACCAATTGATATATTGTAATGGCTGTATATGCTGCCTTCAGGCACGCCTCCGCAAATATCTAACGGTTCTATAATTTAAATATAGATTGCGAA
>JAQIWR010002313.1:0-11411 GCA_034695945.1 Glomeris hexasticha
CAGTACAGATGTTGTACTAAGAATTGATTTTATTCAAGGTTATACCCCCCCCCCCCCCTAGACCTTGTGACTCAGGATTACAACAACCAGTCTATGATGAATTATAACCAGTCAGGTAATGCAAGTCTATTTCTGTTGCTATAAAAGATTATTAGACTTGCATGCAATGAATACCAAGTGAAAGTGCATACAATTGAACACATGGAAATGACATGTATATAGGTGAGAGAAAGTTGCACTACCTGAGATAGTCACGTTTGCAGAGCATGAGGTTGGCTTTGGTGAAGAGTGTGGATCCGACTTCACCCAATCGGCAGTCGCAGCATGCACACTTGAGGCAATCCTCATGCCAGAAAAGGTCCAGGGCCTTGAGCATGTAGCGTTCGCTGATGCGTTTCTTGCAGCCAGCGCAATCTCTCTGCAAACCTCCTCCACCGGCAGCACTTGTAACCACGCCCCCTGCCGAAGAGCCCCCACTTCCAGCCCCTTCCCCCCCAACTGCCACGTGTCCGTGTTGTCCGTGTCCATGGCCAGGTGTCACTGCTG
This sequence comes from Glomeris hexasticha, assembly GCA_034695945.1. Taxonomy (NCBI): domain Eukaryota; kingdom Metazoa; phylum Arthropoda; class Diplopoda; order Glomerida; family Glomeridae; genus Glomeris; species Glomeris hexasticha. The sequence continues at coordinate 547 of JAQIWR010002313.1, forward strand.
TTCCTGAACCCATACCCGACGATGCCCCTGTTGATGAACTGCTGCCGCTTGCAACTGCCGAACCACTCAGAGATGTCGCAGCGCCACCTTTCGGACCCTCGCTCTTCAGATCCATAGTCATAGTGCTGCATAAAGCAAATCACTTCATTCAATCAACTGAATTGTGATAAAATTTCAGCTCAAAATTCAAACATCCGTGTATTTCAGTGAGTAGAGTCCAGCCAAATAATAACTTCCTGGACCTACACCTCTTAACTTAATTACCCCCATCAAACTTTAAGTACCAATAACTTTTTTTGGTCTTTTACTCATTTAGGTTAAGTTTCATATTATAATAATAACTGAATGTACATATAGGAAGTTCAGGGAATGTCATTTCCCATTACATTCCATCAGTTGATAATCATGAGGTGCACTGCATGGAAAACCCTATATGGGCTTTTTCACCATGGGGCCCCTATTTTCCGAGAAATTGTAAGAAATCCGGATTGACATGTAATAACATTGTGGACGGGCAGAGAGAGAGGGAGAGAAAAAGAGAAGGAAAAAAGCCCTAACAAGTGGCGATGCATTGAACGGGAAATGTAGCTACTGCATTTTGCCCAACTCCATTTTGATCCTTCTTTGTATCCAAGTTTGGCATTGTCAGAGTGCCAATCAAAGCAAACATGCTTTCATGCTCATCGGTTGCTGCAAAGACACAATTTCCTGCGTCTAGGGACCAATCCCCTGGCCTATTTCTTCTCGGTTAACCCTCCCAAAAGCAATTCCTCTCCAATTTACGATATGCTTCCCATGTTGCGCAATGTCTCCTCTCTCCTGTCTCCACCCACACAACAAAAACCCTTTTCCCCAGTGCCGGATGACCTATCCCAACTTTTCAAATAGTCATCACCATCACATTCACATCGCACCCAAAATAACAACACAGTCCTCAAAATCCAACTAAACTCCCCGCAATAATCGTGACAAAATTTAATTACTGTCTAATTTATGCTGTAATTTTAATCATAATAATAATATGCATTTGAAATATCACTAAGGGTGACACAACCTGCATCTATTTATTCCTTTTATTCCATTTGTTTCTTAGGTATGCATAATAATTAAACATGCAAGGGAACAGCTGCTATTGTTAATATAGTACGTAATTTTTTAATGACCCCCATTATAACTCCATTTTTAAGAAACATATCCTAATGGCATTTCTTTTACTGCATTATAACCATTAGAACAAGTAAACTGCTATATTTTGTTTCATTGTCATTATAGCTATACTCCGTTCGCATTCAAGGTTGCACCGCACGAAGTAAGCCGAAAAGGATCAACATTTTTCAAACAATTATTTTAACTACAATAAAAACATTGTGGGTGAAGCCAATCAACGTTATTTAATTCATATTTGCTGCAGAATTTTGCACATTCATCGTATTCATCTTGTATCCGTCACTTCGCTTGCGCGCCGCTTGGTGCACTCTTGACCGTGTACGCGGTATATGTCGTTTCACAAAAAACCATATAAAATTGTGATTACAATAGTAAGTCATTTGATGGGGTAACTATAGTAAAATGTCTATCAACTTCATTGGGCTCGTGTTAATCATATGTTGTTGGCTTTATAGCCGCCGGAATCGGTTAATCGATAGATACTGGAGGCGTAACACGGTACTACTTGCCAAAATAGGGTATATATAGGGAACAATTGCAGTTTGCCTGCCTTCTAACCTCCATGAGAAATGTCTTGTGCAGCCAATCCGTCGCTGCCCGATCATGGTATTGGAGATACTTTCTTAAGATATCCTCCTCCCCCTCCACCTTCTCGCTTTCATTCCTCCCACTGTCTCTCTACTGTCCCCGGCCAGAGCATATCACACTGTAATTTCCTCTGGCGTTCTTGCACGTACAAAAAGCCAAGAAAAACTCGGAGCCACATGCACATAAAAGGCCACTACATGAGAAAGAAAGACAGAAGAATGGAGGCAAATCAAAATCTACAACGACCTCGCCATTATTGGCCCCTTCCAATTTCCTGTTCCTTCCTTCCTTCTAAGCGAACCAAAAAATCCCCGCCTAATTTCCCAATATTCTTCATGTCACATCTACCACTGTATCAAATAGCCCCAAATAGCTTTGTGCATTACAAATTACAAAGGACCTTTTCGCGCTACGTCACCGGTTATTACAACGCGCGTTCACGTGTCGTCGCAATATGTTCAAAATCTGAATTAAACTATTAAATCCTTAACTATTCCTACTTACTAGTGAACTTTTTAACATGGGAACCAAACTACATAACTGTAACAACACTGGGATCTAATCCCAATTCCGCGTTGTACCTATCCGCCAGAACTACGTATATCAGCTCTTGATCTTTCCAATTAATGTTGCTTGCAAGAAAAACAATAAGAAACATTTCCTGCAGTTAAACCCCTGAAGATAAGACAGGGGACCATTGCTTCTTCACCTTTAAACAATGCCAATTAGCCTTTGGTCCCTTTTGGTAAGCTTCGATAGCTGTAAGCTTCTTCGCTTAACGAGATATACATTGGGGCACTAAGACCTCTTGTCATTTCATTTATTGTTGTTAATTAGTAAGCCATTATACTGACTATACAAGAACTAATTTATCAACTTTCTTACATATGACAGCGCAAGAAATGTTGAACATGTCTATTGGGCCTAGCTGTTACGCCGGTCACACCTCGCCAACTTCAATAGCACCACTGATTGGCACAATCTTACATCAGTGCAAGCTGGGACCACCAAGGAGGTCTAAAGTCACAGGAGATGGAAAAGTATAGGGCATGCACCAATGCCATTGTCAAGAACAATGTTTTGTGTGTGACTGTGTGAAAAAGGGAGAATTGGACCCTTTGCAATTTTAACCTCTTCATTATAGTTCATTCCATGTACAATTGACATTGCCAATCATTGGAGCAACAGCTTCATTTAGGGACTTGTTCTGCTAACAATATCCATGTGTCAAGATCATATTACTTTCAGAATAGATGGAAGCAGATTTATTGGCTCGTTGTGATTGGCTGCTTACAGAAAAGTGGGAGTGGTTTTGGTATTGGGAAAGAATTGAACATTATAATTTCCTTTATGAATTGCAATTTAATTTTACTACAAATATCTCACTTTATTTCTTAAAATAAATCAAATTCTACATGTAATATCAGGGAAAAACAGGAAATACTGTTTTCAGGAAGCACGGCACTTTATACATAAATTCTTAGTAAATTTCATAACTGAATTTCATAACTGAATTCAAGTGTAGGCCTATATGTATACCTATTTATAAACAGTTCAAAGAAATCAAAATGTTACAATTTATTCACGATTTTGAGCCAAATGAACTTGCAGTCTACAAACAAACAAACAAACACATGTTTTATTTATTTGCGACTGAAAACACCTATGTGTCAAATTGAGCATTGTGTTAACAGGCAATAATGAAGTCTATGAATTCATTCATGGTGCCATGACACTATGCTGTAAAATTCCCCAATATTATTGGTAGCCCCCCCATATAGAGTATATTAGATGGGAAGTGTGAAAATAAGCAGAACCACTCGAGAATCACTACTTGCTTGAAGATTGTTTGTGTTGCATGCAATGGAAAGAAACATTTCTAGGAATCAGAGCTGAACAAATGTCATTTGTTTGGAGAAGGGCAACTGCTCTAATCGGCCCACTAAAGTGCTATCAGCTGTTCGCATCGATTCCAAACAGACCTGCAGCAAATCAAATATTACCAGTGTGAAAATCAAATAATTCCCATCTCTTATCTCCATTTATGTTTACTCCATTTTCCAACAAACCTGAACTTGTCAAACATTCCCATGCTAAAAGCAATGTTAAAAGCATCGCAATTTAACAAACAAATTGAAAGATAATATTTGTAGTGCTGATAATTGATTAGACTACATACGAAATAACAATTCAATTTATTCAGTATGTATATTCAACCTCCATTACGAGCTTTTGCTTTTTTTTCCCTCCCTTTCATTACATTAAGAGCAGGTTTAGATGTTACAATAATTAGCCCATTTTGATGGAAGGGAAGCAAAGATGGAGGATATGTATGTATATGTATGGCTATAGTGTTTTACTACAACATGCACTTTACATTTTGCCACTGGTGTAGTAGTATAGATACACACACACACACACACACAGAAAATAAGTTCACCATGTTGGAAATTGTGGGCAGAGGCACTTGAGGGAATAAGTGCCTGCCTCCAATCCATTAGTCATTCTGTGCACTAATAATACACTGATTAAGCCCAACTTCCTCTCAATCATTAAAGAGATTGCTTGTTACGACTAAGTCACATCAGCCATGCAGCAAAAATATGCAGTGCATTAGTCAAAACATGGGTGGCAGCCATCTTGGAATGACAACAGGCTCCAATATCAACATGTTTTGCACTTTCAACAAGCACGCATGCCAAATAAAACTCAGCTCAAAATGCATGGGTTACAATGAACCCCCTTTGTTTCGTTTGTTTTCACATTACTTAGCAAATGGACAATGAGAAGAAAGCTAATGGACAGATTTTATTTGGATCCATTGAAAGATTGTTATGCTTGCAAATGGTCATCTCACTAATGCATTCTTGCTCAAGAAAAAGTCGTTAACTCCTTCCCCATGTGGTATGTATGTATATAGACAGTTTAATGTATTTTCGGTGTAAAGTTTCACCATTTTATCCAGGCAGTAATTATGCTGCAAATAAAAAATACTGGTGTGGACAGCAACTATAAAAAACAAAACCACAATTCCTAATTACCATCATCACAATTTTGCTATTTTACAAGGCAGAAATTCAAGAAGGCAAATTTATTACATCAAGAAAAGAACATGTTCACTCTGGCAATCATTGCGACCAAACAATTTCAACATGCAATTGATGTAATCTCCTAAAGTACCTGAAGTGGATACGAGCGCCATTTTGCTTGCAAATGCGAAAAGCACGCACCACTTTGGTGATGAAAAACGCAACCAAACACACATAATTCCATACAGGAAAAAAAATCCCCCTTCGTAAAACAATCATCTAGCTAAAAGACAGTCCAGATTCACTTTGCAGTCATCATCCTTCCCATCACCATCACCCTCCCCTACATCTAAATGGAACAGTTCATCACCGCGTTCATTGCGTCGCGTTCTACTGGGGGGACATTCATAAACGACGTACGTCACTCGGGGGAGCTTATACATTTTTATTGGTGGCTGCATTTCTACTTCCGAATTGTCACGTGACGTTTCTTATCGGCGTCGAGCGCATTTGTTTCCTTTTTTCTCTCAACGTTTGTAGCGTAATCCGGAGTCACTTGAGTGACAAGCAGGCACCGATTACATCTGTAGTCGCAGCTTCTTCCCCTACTTTCCCCCTCATTCAGATTAGCATTTACGCGTCGCATCACGAGTCACGTGACATCTAAAAACCTCCCACGAATCGAACGAGCAAAAACACGAGGTAAAAATTGCAATCGGTGCGAAAATCGCACGACTTTTTGCATCCATTTCGGATTTTGGCTGACAACTTTTTCCCATCATGAAACAGCCAATAAAAACGCAGCGCGTCAATTTCAAAAAATTTGAAAACGTTCGAAAATGGCGGCTCGCATGTTTCGTGCTGCACCGTTTCCGTTTTCCTCATAAATTCCACCATCTAAAACAGATTAATCCGCCTTTCTAAAAACCCATCTATCCAGCTACACATCACAATACATATCGACCTTCGTAGATTAGCACACCCAGAAACCCGGGGAGTTTGTTTTCACCGGAAATATGACTTTGTATTTGAACCGCGGCTGCGTTGATGGGCGGTCTATTTTAAATTGCGCCGCCATCATTGGCCGAGACGGACAAAAAGCGTCACATCCGTTCGGGTCAGCTTTAATTGTGTGTTGTGTGCATGACACACGCGCACATTGGAATTAGGATTGGGTGAGGATCGAATTGGACTTGGTTCCCATGCCATTGAGGGGAGGGAATTGAAGGGGGGATTGTTTACTCCCGCTTTCAATCTAATCCAAACCACCCCCCACCCCGCAGCATTATCCCTGAAATTGACGCCCACTTTCAGCGCCCCCTATACCTTTTCCGTCCCAATCGGTTTGCAGTTCCACTGGCAGTTCGCACGCCAGTTTGGACAATTAGGTTCACGTCCCTCCCACCCCTTTCAGATATACTGGCAAACTTGATTACAAAAATGGCCGCCAATGCATGCTTGCTTCCATAATCGACATGTCAAATGCAAAAACAGTGGTCAATTGTGACAGTTCTTACCCAAATCAAACTTAATTAAATGCATACATTTACGTACAAAGTTGTGCGCCATCTATCGACCAAAATTTATGCACTAGTTTCATCTAAATGCTCTGCTTTTTTAGCTTGAAATACAGGTGTTGCCATAATTAAATATAATTACTTATTTTATATAAGCAGGCACAGTTTGCATATTAAATTTTTATTGTGCATATAACTTTAACAACATGTCAACAACTGGTATCAACTTGTCCAGTCAACTTTTTATGCTTAATGACTGATATCCTTCATTTACTTGACCTTATCACCTTTTTTACATTACATTTACATTACACCAAGTGCTACAAAAAATTAATTACCATTTTTAATTAAAAGTTCAAACTTAAAGGTGAACAGAAAAGCTTTTTCACGACTTGCTTGAATCTTTCACTACATATTCATTCAATGTCAAGGAATCTAGCAGAAGCAATGGTTTTAAAAACAAAAATTTAGCAACAACTATGTTAAATCGAAACGTTTTGGCCGCCCCTAACGGAATTTTGACTACAAAATGACGTCACGCAGCGTTCGATTCACGTTCGATTGGCGTTTTATTGGCCGCCGCTCTCCCTCATACGTCACAAACGCGGATCCGCGTTCGAACGACGCTTTTGAAATGGCAGGTAATATTACCTGCTATGGCCTACTTTGGCGTTTTATTTCTAATCAACCACGCAAGTACAAAAATTGCGATTGTTTTTATGAAGTAGACTAGTGTCTACACTAACTAATTTCCAATTTCCATCAACATCTGTGAAATCGCGATTATAGCTTTCTGTTCTCCTTTAATTAATTCAGGCAACGATTTCAATCCCATTATCTTATTATTTGGGTTACAAAAAACCATTATTTTTACACCATTTGTTTATGACTTTATCCGGGTATTTATCACCTATAAAAACCAGCTGTAAACAAAAACCACATTGCAGATAAATAAATAAATAAATGTTAAATACAAATATGCCAACATTTCAAACATTACTATCTATTTTTTCTTATCCAAAACACTATTTTTCCCTGTACCAAACAATAAAGTTTGACATATTTATCATATTTTTATCATCAAAAACACAAATGTTACGGTTAATTAAACATCATTTATATGGAAAGAAACGAGTTTCTAACTTTGTCTGATAATAACAAGTGGATAATGTTGCAGATATCATTTTATTTCCCAGGAGATTTTTCCTGTAGGTGTAATCAAAATTTTTTCTATGGTCCACACACACACAGAGAGGCCATCATTAGTTCTTAATGAATGAATGGTTCGTTAATGCGTTTCGTTTCGTGCACTGACCTCATTAGTGTTCTGAAAATGATTGGGTAAAAAAAGCCAGAAATGCCAAACCAAATTACCAAATCGTACTCTTCAAGATAGGAAACACTTAACTGCCTCGTTATACAACTGCCATCATTATATTTCCTTTTACCTCTGACAAACAAATAAAACAAGCACCGATCAAAAAAAAATCATAATCCACTTCTTCTTTTCCTCCTCATCCTCAAAAATTTTAATTAAATATTTGAGCTGCTGCTGTTGAAAACAAGTTGTCCTTCCCAGCAGACACCAATTAATTTCTTGACAAAGACACACAACATACACACTGCTGTCAATTTTGGATAAGAGCCAGTCGTGACATAACATTGCATCTGTAAGCGATTTTCTTGCAAATAAATAATTGAGCTTCGCAAATAAATGGGGGAGGGGCAAAAGAGGGCAGGTAACGCCCACTCCACTTGACAAGCAAAAATCCGGTTATATCTCGAAAATTAATCACCAAACCATTAACCCATTATCAAACCTCTGACCATTTCTTTCCATCTAATCGAAACATTTATTTAAATGATGTGACAAAACGAGTTGTGCACGCCAACAAACACGACCAGTGGTTTTAGCCGGACTGAAAGCTTTTCAAGCCGCCGTCGTAAACAAGTTAACCGGCTGAGCCGGCGATTCGAATGTTTCCACCGTATAAACGGTACGAATATTGGAAAATTTTCGCACCTTTTCATCGCTGCTCGGATTGCTGCAGTCACTTGCTTGCGATCGGCTCTTCTTCGCTTTCTAGATTGCGGTAGCGTTCGTCCGGTGACGGTCAACGCCAATGATCGGACGTCATCGGTTGAAGCGGCGGATGTATCGGCTAAGCCGGCTAACTCGGCGGCGGCGGCGAATTGGCCGGCTAGGCCGGCGGCTGAAGCCGCGACGGCGATGACGACGGCGGTCGCTGCGTCGTCTTCCCGCGTTTGCAGCCGATCAGCACGTCGATTGTTCAGAAGCAGGAGACTCGTATCTGTCGATCAACTCACGTAATTAATCCATCGGTCATTGGACGTTTGTCGTCCGACATCGACGACGCGCTTCCTTGGACAGCTAACGGCCAACTGCCGTCTCCGCCTCCGCTCGGCAACACTTTTATATTTAAACGTCACACGTGTTGCGCGACTCCTCCCATCCCAACAAACCCCCTCAAGCCCCCCTCCACCCTAGCTTATAATTACCCCCGATCCTGGAACTCGTCTTGGGGCAGGAAGACATCGTCGTCGCTAACGCCATGGCGACGACGCATCAACTGATCCGCTCATCTGCGCTTCGCGAAATGCGCCTGCGCAAAACGGCCCAAACCGCCAGCAACGTAAACGGCTTGGATTTGGCGCCATCTAGCGCCGCGCGCTAAAACTACGCCCGCTACCACCCGATCCACATTGATTGGTCACTCGAGCGTTAGTGATGTCATCCAACCAATCAGCGCTATTGTTATGAGCCATTAAAGCGGCACGCCGATAGCGGAGTCGAGCACCAATCGGTGAGCAGGATTTAATCAGCAACCCCATCCTTGCCTCTTCCCTCCCCTCGCTTCAATTGAACTCCCCCGGGCTGCGTCACCCTACTACTCCCTTGCTTGAAGCCAGTAATTGGCTTCCACGTTGCCAGAGCCACTGTCTGGTTGCAAACTAGCATAATTGTGGTGAAGGTAACATGCAAGCGTTCGCAGCAGCGAATTTTAATGATGTGATTATACAAACGATAAATTCAAGCCATGGTGGTCCCTATCCCGGCCTATAAAACGTTTGTAGCGCCTCTGAAGGCGAAGAATGGCATTAATAAATATCTGCTCACTTTGTAATCACATGCACCATATACCATGTGTGTTATACCATGTTATACACAATTTTCTCTGCAACAATGTCACTGTCTACACAACCATTTGCACAACTCACATCAAAGTGCCCAGTTGTTATGTCCCTATAACTTAGTATAGCATCCAGAACGGCGGCCATCTTGTGTTTTGCAGATACAGATATAGGAACTATGTATTAGATAAGAGTGGTATAAGAATGTATTGTTTCCCAAATGGCATTTGATATGACATAGTTGCCAGGGCCCAATGGTCTGCAATTAGATGTTGCGAGGCCATCAGATTTGTATCACAAGTCATTATAGAGCGAAGAGACATTGATGTGATCATTGTTCCCTATAATAACATGGCTGACAAGAAAGCAGGCAAGCATCTGCTTCATTTCAAAAGAACTTTCATGCAACATTCTGCATGTATCCTATATTCTATATACAGTGGTAATGCATCAATCATGTTTCCGCAGAGCACTGCAAACTTCCAATGTTTTAACACGCGTATATAAGAAAAACCAGAAAATCAATAAATTTAAATATTAGTATTACTTTTAGCTGTAAAAATTAATTTTGAAGTAAAATAAAGCACTTTCCTTATACATTGACATCAGATTCCAAGTTTGCCAAAAGTCACGCATTAAATTATGCATTTACTGGAATTATTACCCGGCAACCTCATTATAAATAAATGAAATTATCTCACTCACCCCATGATTTTTTTTTATTTTCACTAACATGCACAGGTCCAAAGCAAGTGGAATTAATGCCAGAAAATTACTAGGAGTGGGAAGTAGAAACACAAAAAAAATCCACAAATAAATAACTTAAATTGCTTGGTATGTATCATAAGTTATAAAGAGACAGTCGCATAGAAGGAGAATAAAAAATGAGCGATAAGGAAAGGAAAAGTGAGATTGGGAGTCGGAAAATTTTAATTGCTTCTACATATCTAAAGCATTAATGACCTTTGAAACACGAACTACCTTCGGGAGATAATAGATGGCGCTGTGGGATTTGCACAATGGTCTTGCAATTAGATTGCCACCATGAGAGAAAAGTGCACATTGAGCTCCATTTCAGCTTTCTTAATATCCATATAGAATGTTGTATTTAATTTGCCCACATTAAAAATCACTGAAACTGGAACTTCATTGTTTCGCATTGAAATTAATACAGAGCTCTGCTACTATTCACGATAATGCTTTCATGTCCCTGCAAATTAAATGACTAGCCATCTAATTCCATTACTGATGTACCTATCTGCGGGTTGGTTATACGCCTACTTGTGGACATTACCTTGACATTATCAAGCAAAGTATGACAGAGCGAAAATACTTATAGTCCTAGCGCTCGATCTATGCGATTTTTGGATTAAAGGTCCCCAAGGAGGTCCCCTTTGTTCACAAGCCGAAT
>JAQIWR010002314.1:0-11408 GCA_034695945.1 Glomeris hexasticha
TAGGGAGTTTGCCGGGGATTTCAAAACAGTTCTACTTATGGAGAAATTCGAGTTAAGGAGGTTCGAGTTATCGAGGTATTATACAGCAGAACTTCCCTAAAGTTACAAATACTTACCCTGTAAACTAATATCCTCTTGAAACAAATAACATATCTCTAAACCGATACAAACTTCCGGTTATTAGTTTACAGAGGCAAGTTACAAAGGGAAGGTCTGTGTCAGAACCGTATGTTTAGTGAGGTTCTACTGTATTCCAGTGTTAATTAAAAAACAGTTAATTAACTACAATAAGTCTAAATTATCCGCAACTAATGAATAAATTACACTGCGATCGACAGAGGATGAATTGTTTTGTTTTAAAATTTTTTTATATACAAGCCAGCCAGACGTACGCTCTCAAAATCTTCAGCCTTTCTCAGATTTTCAAACTCCTTGTCAATATCGTAAACTTTGCAAGCGTACAATTCAACATTTGACAAAACAGGGCGTTAAGTCTTTGGACCGTAAGCACGTCCAAATTAATTACGGTACATAATGTATTTTTGGAGAATTTGCGGTAAGGGAAGAGTTAAAACGCCGGTTTCGAGGATAAATCCTTTTCGCTTCATCATCATTTCTCTTGTCTTCAGCCTACAAAGATGGAGGAGACTTTGCGGCGCAGCTGGTACCAAATATTAATAATATCATCTGTTAAGTGAACCGTTTCCACTGTACATGTATTTGACAAATGCTTACCCAGCTCCTGGTCCAGATCGCGCCATCCGTCGAGTGCCGCGGTTGGATCGGCTTCGCAGATCGACCTCAACGCTGAACACAGTGGCCGGAACTGATGGTGGGGGGCGAACTGAACGAGTACATTCAGTAACCTCAATATTGCATCGCCATTCGACTCAAGTTCGGCCATTTGTGCCAGCATGAGGCCGGCAACTGTCGGTACTACAGGGTTCCAGTTCTCTATGCGACAACCCATCGCCAACAATTCGTGAAAGAGGTCAGGGTGTTTGAAACCAATAGATATAACTACAGGAACATCACTGTTATCCTGCAAGCATAATAAATGTACTGTCAATTAGATTCAACACTTTTGTGAATATATTGTCAAATCAACACTGTCAAGCTTCATTAATTATTCATGAATCCCAAATCCCGATTTTAATAATGTTGTTTTATTTTTGTGTGGCCAAGTCACATGACCAAAGAGTTCCATAATGTGACCCAGTTCATAATAATTTCATTGTAATGATTATAAGTGATTATCGTGCGATTAGCCAAACTTTTACAAATGAAAGTTTAAGCAAGAATGATACATTTACAGGTCTGCAAAAGGTTGGATATAAAGTTTCAGCCATCCAATAATGAAATTTTGTATGAATATTGAGAAAGGTGTTGCCTAAAATACCATTTAAAGTTTTTCTAAAAATGATCATCTGTTTGTTATTTTACAAAAAATTCATATGTGAAATGGTCAAAAAATGAAGGTTTTCAGTATTTTCTCAAGATTTTGCCAAAATTCTTATGAGGTGGATACACAATATCTCCCACTACATTCATACAAAATTTCATGATTTTATGTTAGCAATATATTTTTTAGTCTTGTAAAGTTGACCAGGAATCGTCAACCTAGAAACGGCAAAAACTTTTTACATCAACTACAGCTTCCTTCGCTAACCTTCTCGTTACAGGTAATGTCCGCTCCGCGTTCCACTATGAAGCGGATAAAGTCCGATGAGCAGTCTCCCATCAACGCACAGTGGACAGGGTTACAGATCAGATCGTTTCCGAGACTGAATCGTGCACCGTGGTCCGTAAGTAAAGTGACCGATTCCACACTGACCATATAGCAAGCTTTTCCCAGTGCGGTTACAGCCAAAGAAAGTTCACGCCACCTTGGGGGCACCAGCATGATTGCTGTAAAGCCAAACGTTTTTCAATTAGTTACAATAAAAAGCGGCTAATACTTTGCGGATAACCTACCTATACTGATGAATTGATCGGGGTGCATCCCACTTTCGAGCAAATGATGTAATACATCCAACCTGAAATATAACGCATCAATGAAAATTTGGCAAGGCACGAATGCGGTTCATTTCGTTCATGGGCCAACTACGTTGCCCAGCAGAGAATCCAAACTGACAAAATATTGTCAGACGAAATCTCATCAGAGACCAATGCGCAGCCATAAAATGAGAAACCAAACTTGTACCTTCCACGCTCGACGGCTAGATGAAGAATGTTAACGCCATCGCAGGGTAGTTCCAACGCACCGTTGCACCTAACTCGATCCAAGAAAGCCGGCAACCAATCGGGGTCCTCGGTCACCTGGCTCCCGTAGCAGGCCTTCAACAACAAATATTGACTCGTACGTGGCAGCAACACTTTAACGCAACTGCCAGGGAAGAAACCAAAAACGTTAGGAAACTGCGTACCGTACGGTAGTATCGCATTTGATATTTTACCTAAGTTGACCCATCTCAGTGGCTCGATGAAGTGCCAACGCACCATCGTAGGCGGCGTGATTGGCATCAGCGCCCTTCTCCAGAAGTAACTGAATGCAGTCCAGCATTCCGAACCGCGCAGCGTACATCATCAGCGTATCACCATCGCAGTTTTCGACGTCCACATTTGAGATGAAATCTACAGTAAGTAGGCAAAGATGACGTTGCGTATTAACCACATAACCAATACTGTTTGTACTATAGCAAAGCCTTTTGTGAATCAAGCTCAAGCATCGCAGGATTCCGGACTGACCGGCACTGGATTCGATGAGCATGGTAAGCATGTCGGTGGAGCCTAGTCCTGCGGCATCAAAGATGGGAGTATCACCTTCGTAGTCTTCTGTGTTCACGTTGGCCCCGAACTACACCAGGAGCCGAGCGCAATCCAACCGCCCCTTCCTTACAGCTGCATTAAAAAAATTTGCAATTACATCGACCTTCATACCAAGGAGTTATAAGTTATAACCCAATTATAACTCCTTGTTCATCCGCTACTGCACATCTCGCGTAAAACATCAGTTTCTACTATAGGGCTTATTCACATGACGTCACAACCGCTGTGCATTTTTCCATCATTTGCGACGAAATCGTCTTCTTCAAACGCAAAAATTCGACAATAATCGGTTGGAACGCACGTAACATATGTACCAAACACTATGACCAAACACGACTACTTGATCAAGCGTGTGGTACGTTCCAGCCCCATATTCGAGAATTTTCACGATTTCAAAAGAAATACAGTAGTATGGATATATGTCTATGATTTAACCAAGGAGTTAACCCTGTGGTTAACAATAGCATCTAAATTACCTATATGAAGCGGAGTTGCGCATTCGTCTATGGTGATGTTGGGGTCTGCTCCATTTTGCAACAAGCATTTACAAACTTGTAAATGTCCATTCGAGGTCGCTAGGAAAAGAGCCGTCTCGCATTCTAAACTCATCGAATCGATCGCAATGTCTTCTGTAATAATAAAAATAAAATCTTGTCACAATTTGATTTGTTCGTCCGATCTATTTTTTTACTTTTTACCACGCTTAAGGAGACGTTCGACGATCGAATGTCGACCTTTGCTGGCGGCGACCCGCAACGGGTGCCATCCTCTGTTGTCGGCCACATCCACCGGGCAATTCTCCTCCATTAAACTTTCAAACAAACTATCATCTCCTGATTCTATGGCCGCATTCAACGCTGGAGGTGCCTGCGGCAACAAATCCATGTTAAAAACCACCTTGTCAAAACCTTGGCCAAGTCAAAACACAGCTCAAAACACGCGCGGTCCAGAATTGTTTACATTCCGAATGCGATTCTAGTTCACTTCGTCAACACCAGCTGGCGCTGAAATCGTTCACCACGTTCAGATTGTGACGCAAGCTGCTCTCTAAACAGGGTGCCATCTGATTGGCCCAGGCAAAGCCCAGTCAATGAATCGCACAGGTGCACCGTGTTTAGAGAGTAGTCTACGTCATAATCTGAATACAGCCAAGGATTAGAATGCCAAAAACATTTCTGCGAACAGTGTGACGTGATCCACAGTTCGGCCGGACGATTCACCACCACATTCTGTGTATCGTTGCGTATCGAACATAGAGATCATATACTAATATATCTCTGTGGTATCGATCTAGTTATTTACCGGATCGAACCATTGGGAATCGAAGTTGACGTCTCTTCAGGATGTAACGAACTTGGGTTCACAAGGGTCAAGAGTTTGGACCCAATCTGCCATTTTATAAACGAACCAGTGACTCATCAACTTCTATAATTCCCGCTTTCGCTGAGCTGTCAACTTTATGGTGTCATTGTTGCTATTTAATCCAAGATGGGGTGGACAAGAAAACAGAGTGCTCTGGCGCTTTTGATGGTCATCACCGGCTCGCTGAACACAATATCAACCAAGTAAGTTCGTATTTTATACGTAAAAATGTTGCTAAAAAATTCATCCGCTGGGAATAGGCAAAATCGAGAAAGACTCCATATCTCACGCAACTTTCTTGCTTGCGCCCGAATCGCGTGCAAGTTTATATCACGTGATGCGTGTTGCGACATAGTGTCTTGTGATGCAACATTGCGCGCAATACATGTTGCTTGCAAGAGTAATGCTTGGGGGTGTTTTTAAACTAAAATGACTTGGAATTTGAACATATTGTATGAAAAACTTCAATTATATGAGAAAATCAATAAAATCTATTGTAATATAAACTATGTACTGTATTTACATTAATGTATTTCACACAGATTAATCAAATTTGCGTCGTCTGTTTTATTTTTTGATCAAGTTGGTTATATAATGTTTTTTAATAATGGTTTCTAATAATAAATCTATCTTATTTCCAGGTGGGCTGATGTGTCAACGGCTCCAGGTAGCGAAGGTGGTGAACCAAAACCCTTCAACCATCCATTTTTCCAGGTAATATTCAATATAAACGAAGCACCATTCATTTGTAGACTGTGTAATTAATGGATAATCTTATATGAATTTAACAGGCAAACTGCATGTTTTTTGGAGAAACCCTTTGCTTTCTTGCCTTCTTTTTGACTCGCATCTACGCCAGACGTCAAGGTACATACAGGACCGGTGTCTTGGAAGATGCCAGCACTGAAGACAGACCATCAAGACCTTGCTGTGGCTTCAACCCATTCATATTCCTGTTACCAGCAATGTGTGATATGTGTGCAACAACTCTCATGTATATCGGTCTCACTATGACATACGCATCAAGTTTCCAAATGCTCCGAGGTGCGTACTTCCAATCTAATTGCTACAAATATAACTTCCACACCATATGTGAACATTATTTCATTGAATATATTCCAGGTTCTTTGATCATCTTCACCGGATTACTTTCCGTCGGATTCCTGCACCGTCAACTCAAGTGGTTCCAATGGACCGGCATCTTGTTCATCATGATTGGCCTTGCCGTAGTTGGTGTTTCAGATTTCCTGGTGGCCGGACAAACTAAACAAGATATAAACAGCGTAATTACCGGAGACTTGCTCATCGTAATGGCGCAAATAATAACCGCTACGCAGATGGTAGTCGAGGAGAAGTTTGTAAACAAAAACAATGTCCCACCTCTGCTTGCGGTCGGTTGGGAAGGTAATTGTCTTGATTGATGTGCAAGGTACAAAAGACATTGTCGTGTAACCATGTAATCATTTATCTTAAAGGGCTCTTTGGGTTTACGGTCATGTCCTCGTTGCTTATTCCATTCTACTACATAAACGTCGGAAGGTTCAGTTCCAATCCCGAACACCGTCTGGAAGATGTGCCGGATGCCTTCGCACAGATGCATAACAGCCAGGTCATCGCGGCAGCCATTTCACGTCAGTCCTCTCATCGCGATTCGTACTTTCTTATACTTGGACGTACACTGATACCATCACGTGTTTCATTACAGTTAACATCCTGAGTATCGCGTTCTTCAACTTCGCGGGCATAAGCGTCACAAAAGAGTTGAGTGCCACCACGAGGACCGTGTTGGACAGCGTTCGTACGTTGGTTGTATGGGCAGTTAGTCTTGCCATCGGGTGGCAGTTGTTCCATTACCTTCAGATCTTCGGATACGTGGCACTCGTGTTCGGCATGTGCGTGTACAACGATGTCATATTTGTGCCTTTCCTGCGCGCCAAGGGCTGCGTCAAGGACCACGACCAGCGAAGGCCGAACGGTACGGACGAGTCGGAGGGATTAGTAGATGGAATGGAGAATCCGGCTTTGGAGAGAGGCACCACCAACCAGTGATTTATTAGGCCTATTCCAACTATGATCATGAAAAGTTACATTACAGAAACATATTTGTTATGGTTATTATGTAATAGTGTTGCAATAAATTAATAAAGTACAGTGAAATGTTGTATGCCAATTTCACGGCACTTTGATACCCTTAACCATGTTAATTTACTTCTGTATAAAGTGGAACATTGGAGATGTGGATGGAAAAGCAAAATCCTATATAGTTAAACTGCGTTTCATTAGAAGCAACGAGTTTTGCACAACCCCGTTGAGCGTGTATCAATGTGCCGTAAGGAAAGAGTTCATGTCCCAGTGACGTCAGTGTTTGGCGATTGGCTGCACCACAAACTGTCACCGTGACGTCACCATTTGGCGATTGGCTGCGCCAAAAAGTGACGCCGCCGCGCATGTATCTCATGAAAACCCCGGTCTGTAATGCGGTCGACTTCCTCGTTCCTTCTAATGAAACGCAGTTTAGTTTAAGCCAATGCCAATGCACAAGCCAATGCACAAGTATTAATTTGTGTACTAATCCTTACAGAAATATTGTACAGAAAAATGTAACTAAAGTTTGTTTTTGACAGCAATGCTGCAGCAATCCATTACATTGAAAGCATGCAGTTTGTAATTAAGAAACTGCAGCATTTCCTTGATGAAAGGTCCAAATTTCAATAGCATTCACACAGTATACTCGCCCTGCTCCGAATGTTCCAAGCCCAATTAAATGATTTGCTAAAACGCTCTGTTATTCGTGAATTGCACATGAAGGAAGAACCGGATTTATGATGCCACCTCATTCAACAAACCAGCTTTCTGGCTCATGTGCTATTAACGAACAACAGAGCGTTTCGCTAATCGTTTAATTGGGCTTGAAACATTAGGAACACTGCTATTATAGTCACTGTTAGTTTTTTCTCTCTACAAATGACGAATTTGGTATTATTTAGTGAAATGTGCATATAAGGTCTCTTGCACGTTACGTCACTGGTGATATTTGGCTGACATATTGGATAACAACCAAGAAAATATAGTCATACTATTACGGAATACCTATGCTAATGACAGTTACCATATGTTGCAAACAATTATACCTAATGCAACAAACTTGCTCATGCACGATCATGTGCTGCAAAAGCTATATTTGTTACGGTCTGTTTGTTGGCTCGTGCAGTTTGTCTAAGATTTCACCGTTAAACGCCCATCGCGCCTTAACTAAGCGTTTAAACGACTAACTACCGTAAACCTAAAAGATTCAGGACATCGAGATACATATTAAAATCAACTTTTCCGAACGTTCCGACACTTCCGGTTAGATCCGCATCTTGATTTGTCGGAAATCTTTGAGTTACGGCAAATCAAGATGCGGATCTAACCGGAAGTGTCGAAACGTTCGGAAAAGTTGATGTAAATGTGTATCTCGGTGTCCTAAACATTTTAGGTTCACGGTAATTAATGGTTTAAACGCGTAGTTAAGGCGCGATGGGCGTTTGACTGTGAAATCTTAGATAAACTGCACAGTTAGACACCTAGACCGTAACATATTGTTTACATATACATACCAAACCTTGAACAGGCCGATGACGAAACGATCAAACCGAATTCAAACCCAAGATCAAACTGGCGGGTTTATCTCAACGTATGGAATACCGGGCTGTGCAAAAAAACGCAGCGGGGAAATGGGGAAATCCTCGGGGAAATCGCAGATTTTATACGCTTTCGCTTCAGTTGGTGGCGCCATCATCGGCGAGTAGTGGAAGCGGAAAGCGATTACGCAAAAGTGGTAAAAATAATATTTCTGCCGAAAACGAGCGCTTTCGCAAATGTATTCATTATACGTATATGAATGGATTCATGTGTTGCGTCATGGTTGCGTATATCGATAGCATTTGTGTTGACCTAATTATACCAATTAATACTATATTACTATTCAAACATGGAAAGTATAAATTTTCTAAATATGTTTAGAAATTTATTAATTAAATATGTATGTATGTCAAATACAATAGAGTTGGACACAGTTCGATCTATTCGTCCAAGGTTGAATTAATTATAAAAACAGAAAAGTTGTATTTGGGTAATTTAATTGGAAAGATTCTGAATTTTAAATATTTCAATTGTAATATTGGTTTCAATAAATTTTAATATTAATTTAAATATAGGTTTCAATTCATTTTAATTGGTTTCAATTCATATTAATTGGTTTCCATTCATTTTAATCGGTTTCTAATAAATATTGATTGGTTTGAATTGATTTTAATTGGTTTATAATAATGATCTTAATATTGGTTTTAATTGATTTTAATTGGTTTCGTTTTAATTCATTTTAATATTGTTTTTAATTCATTTTAATATTGTTTTTAATTCCTTTTAATATTGTTTTTAATTCATTTTAATATTGTTTTTAATTGATTTTAATTCAATTTAATGTTGATTTTAATTCAATTTCATGTTTAATGTTGATTTTAATTCAATTTAATATTAATTTTAATATTGGACATAGAAATTGATATTTTGTGGATCTCGCACATTAATTAGCCTTAAATAGTTCTTATTAAATTACAAACTTTTTTCAAGCTTAATGTCATAAAAAATTAGATTCTGAATAAAATAATGGAAAAATGTTAAATACTCGCATATTGTAGTTAGTATTTAATATCTTGGCTTTCACTGTAAGCTTTTGTATTGAAAGGATATTGTACATTACATTACATTTACATTAATTACAATTTACATTAATTTACAACCTAAATTCACAAATTGCAGTGGAAAACAATAAATCGGTATCAATCCGCATGCAGGTAAACTGTGGCGCCATCAAACGGCGAATGTGTGCATCCCTACCCCCAGCAAGATGTCCTCCCCTAATCTCTGTAGGCCATGCATGCACAGTCTCAGGTGGAATCGCAGCAATTTTTTTCCATCGTTAAAATTTTTTTACACAGGCTTCAAAAGGAAAACCATTAAGGTTTTAACAGTCATACATATACTACAGTAAAACCTGGAAAATGTGACTTTTTTGAGACCATACCCTAATGGGTATCCGCTCTAGGTATCGGGAATGTCCGCGTCCCAAATATCCATGCTATGCCATGCCGTGTAGTAACGTAAAAAGTAACTAAAACCTGGTTAATAATATGAAAATAAATGCTTTACCTCCACGTGGTATATAATTAGACTGAAGATGAATAGGGTACGTACTCTGCTGTCTATTGATTAGACAAAGTGACACAGTTGTAAATTGACATTAGGGAGTTAGAAATAGCGAATTAAGTTAAAAATTTGAGTTCGATGAATGGAATATATACCGTGAACCAAAAGTATCACCTGATTGGAAATAACGGCGAAAATAGTGATTGCAGGTTGATGATGGCTATGAACAAAGTTGGTCCATTCGCCGGCGGACATCTGTTAATGACGTCACACTTGACCTTGAAGTCCGTAATCATGGTCATTCGAATTCTAAATCAGTGAGGTTTAAAGATAGGAGTGTAGTTCCAATTTAGGAAAGGATGGCAACCCAATTCTGAGCATCTTGGTGAAAAAAGATTTGAAATCGGTCAAGAAATGGATGGGCAATGATTAATATGCGACCGGAATAGCCTCTTGGGAAAATTGCCGGCATGACCCACGTATCGCTGTCATGCAGTGCAACGGTTGTGCAATGACGGGTTGCAATTAAACAAAATCAGATTTGCTGAGCCAAAACTGAATTACAACACATGCAGGTTGACCACAACGCACATTTCCTGTCCAATATCTTGTGGTCCGATGAAGCCCACTTTTCACGTGAGGGTGTGGTCAATCGGCATAATATGTACCATTGGTCTGACAAAAATCCGAGATGGATAAGGCAATCAAAGCATCAAGTTCAATGGGGGATAAACGTGTAGTGCGGCATTTATAGCCACCGTATTGTTGGACCTGTGTTTGTGAATGGAAACATGACAGGCCAAAAGTACAAGGAAGAGATTTTGACTGATATTGTATCCCCATTCATGGATAATTTGCCACTAGCAGCTGTTAACCACATTTGGTTCCAACATGATTGTGCCCGTTCAGTGCGTGATTATTTGAACGAAGATTTCAATGACCACTGGATTGGGCGCAGTGGTCCAGTACCTTGGCCTGCACGGTCTCCAGACCACACACCTTTCGAATTTTTCCTATAGGGATATGTGAAGGAGAGAGTGTACATGACTGATCCAAAAACACCACAAGAACTATGACAGAGAATTTGTGATGTCATTCACAGTGTGATCCTGGAGATACTGAACAATGTTGCACGTTCTGTAATTGTGAGAGCACAAACGTGCATTGCATGTGAAGGAGGCCATGTGGAGGCCATGTGGAGGCCATGTGGAGGCCATGTGGAGGCCTGGACTGAGGATGCAAACGTTACAATGCATTTCATCTTGCCTATTCATTTGTCGGTTTTATGAAGAATTTTGATGTCATACGACATAACAGTAACCTTGTGCTAATATGCATCACTTCCTCCCATGTATTAAACATCGTACTTATTACCCTTACAACATGTGTTGCGCTTGTGTTGGCTCATCAAATCTGATTTTGCTTAATTGCAACCCGTCATTGCACAACCGCTTCTTTGCATGACATCGATACGTGGGTCATGCAGGCAATTTTCCCATGGGGCTATTCCGGCCGCATTTTTATCATTGCTCATCCATTTGTTGACCGATTTCAAATCTTTTTTCACCAAGATGATCAGAATTGTGTTGGCATCCTTTCCCAAATTGGAACTACACTCCTATCTTTAAACCTTACGAAGTTAGAATTCAAATGACCTTGATTACGGACTTCAAGGTCAAGTGTGACGCCATTAACAGATGTCCGCCAGCGAATGGACCAACTTTGTTAATAGCCATCATCAACCTGCAATCACTATTTTTGCCATTATTTCCAATCAGGTGATACTTTTAGATCACGGTGTATACTAATAGTTATATAAAAATACTATTAATATAGCTCTATGACCAGAGAGCAAGAACGCTCCAGCTAATCCCAATATAAATTTTAGAATTACTCATCTAATACTTTCTGTTACGTAACAAATATAATTGTCCCTACCCTCCCCCCTGCAACACACCGTAACAAAAATACTCATTCCTCCCCCCTCCCCCACCCATTCGTTACGTAATTTAAGAACAGCACCTAAG
>JAQIWR010002315.1:0-11407 GCA_034695945.1 Glomeris hexasticha
GACGTCACTACTCGGTCTAGAATTTCTGCCAGCGTTCATTCCATTTTTTTAAATATTCCATTAATGTATTCCATTTAATTAAGTATTCCAACTAGTCATAGAGCTGATACTAGTAGAGTCTCTAGATACTAGACCGCCGGAGCGCCATCTGTTGGTAGTTATGAGAAGAGAGGTTGGCGAATGACGCCTCGTCTCGTCGAAAGAGAAGCACTTTCACCGTTGTTTCGCGTGTCGATTTCGCGCGATGTTTTCGGTAATTCACCGTCGAAATTGGCAAGAAAACCAGCAGAAGACGTCGGCCGCCATCGATGCGCAATGTACGCGTTGCAAGGAGCACGAAAACGAGATAAAAACGCTGAAGGCCAACCTTTTAACCGCCAAATCGGCCAACAATGAACGCGTCCAAGACCTTCAAAATCACGTTGAATCTCTCGTTTTCCAGAACGAAAACTTACTGAAGACCATACAGAAACTAGTATGCCAAAGTACGACATCGACTAAACCCACTGTGAAAGTCCCTGTTGTTGAAATAAGCAAACAAGGTAATTATTTTAAAATATTCAAAAATTCACGAATATATTCAATTATATCTCCCTAATTAAAATTTATTCAAATTACAGACGTTAAATTAGCAACAGGTGAGTCTGATTATCTAATATTGATCTAATAACGTATGTATTTATATTAATTAATAATTATATTTCAGTGAAAAAGGAAAATGCAACCAAGAAGGTTTTGCTGGACAAAGGTAATTATTTTAGGTTATATATTTAATATCTGTTATGAAATTCAACACTTTGATTGCAGGGAAAACAGGAGTTGTTGGTCCACAAGTTAAAAACAAAGGTGAATGAAATTAGAAATGAAAGAAAAATATCAACAATATTTGTCCCGAATTAAAAAGAGTGACATTTTTGGGGCATTTTTATGGTTAAAAAAATTCAAAATGTGGTGATTATTTTACAGTTATTAAAGGAAAAAGTAAGAACAAGTTAGGGAATAAAGTTGCAGTGAAAAAAGGAAATATTGGCCCTAAAACTACGGTGAAAGTTAAAGCGGAAAGTGAGTGAAAATTATAATAATTTATATAAACATAAATATCCTAATTTATTATAATTTGAATTTTTAATATTATTCTTACTAGATAAAACTGTAAAAGTTGAAAATACAGGTGAGTTAATCTAAATAGATTGGGGATTTAAAAGTAATATTTACAATTTTTTAATCGGTTACGTTCCCGCAGGAAAAACTACTCCGCAAGTTCCTTTTCCGGGTCTTGGTGAGTGTAGAGTGAAATAATCTGATGTTAATTTTAGACTGACTGTATTATGTGAATACTAATTGAAAAAGTTTTTATTGCAGGGAAAGAAGTGAAAATTGTTGTGCGGAAACTTGAATGCGAAGGTGATAAGTCGATCGTCGTAAAAGATGATCTGATTGAAAGCCGGGTTTTTGTTTATATTTAGGACCTTCAAAAACCTGGATTTCCATGACTATTTTATTGCAACAAAATTCCATTACTGTAATTTTAATTCTTTCATATTTTAATAGTATAAATATATTACAATTTAGCGCAGACGAATTTCGACAAAATAATCCCGTAAAGAAATCGGTAATTTTTGAAAATTGTATAGCCTACATATGTTTCCTGGATTTCTAACTATTTATTCAAAAATTCCATAACTTCTAACCTTTCCAGGTAATTCAGGAATTCCACGTCAGTAGTTATAACGTATAAATCTGTTTTTTATGTGTTATTCAATCAGGAGGCTTGTATTAGAAACCTGCTTATAATTACAGGTTTTATACTACTCAGGGAAACCTGGAAAACTCAAGGAAAAATGATTTAAATATGTAATATGCAATTTAAAATAAGTTTTATAAATTAAAATTAATTAGTTAAATGGTTGTAGTAATAAAACTAGCATATAATGCTACATAATATGGTCTGAAAATGTTGTTTAGACACTGGGGAGCCTGGAATTAGTATCACAACCGAAATGACCCGGCTTTGTATTAGATTATTTACGGTAATATGATACACCGCATGTGTATTAATTCCAACCGGGATATTTTAGTTTCAGGCCAATTTTTATATATCGGTGGAAATAAAAACAAAGATAACATTAAGAAGGTAAATTATGACTTAATCTATAATATTAAATGGGCTTTTTATTTGATTAAAAATTTGTTGTTGCAGAATGTTAATGGCGAGGTGTCGTCGGATGAAGAAGTTGACGTTGAACGGCTCGTGAGTTCGTCCGACGACAGTGATTCTGATGACAGCAGCGATGATGAAGTTCTGAATAACGTACGGGTAATTTGATTTAAACTTATCCAGTAACTGATAATGCTGTATTAATCAGTATATTTTCCAGGGTGTGATATCGAACAAACCGATTGTGTCGCAAAATGGCGAAGAGCGAGTCACATTGGTTACTAATTTTTTGTTTAATTAAAGGTGAACTGACGCGGTCTTGTAAAGCCACATGCCGTTAAAACTGTTAATAGGGAGTACATATAATTAAACTTTAAGTTCCTTGAAATAAATTGCGTGATACGGGAAAACCTGGTTATAACGAACTACAGTAGAACCTCCTTAAACAAATACCCTATAAACTAATACAGAACATCAGGTCTCAGCGGTGAGGAAGACCCTCGCCAATTTTTTACAGATTGTTCTTCATATAGAGACCAAACTTAAAAAAAGTATAATTAATGATAAATATAAATTCGGGATGATGTTGGTAAAATTGCCATTGAAAATGACATATTTTTGCATTTTTGTCTCCGAAGCAAAGTTTGTCCCACAATAACCATTTAATGAATTGTCACACAACCATTGAAATTACACATGTCCTGCATTAGGAAATCATGGTAAACGTGGAGAAAATTTCTTAATCTGCTGAGGCGAGCAAAATTGGAGATATAACATTGTCTTTTGTCATAGTTTTCTTATCGCATTATTGAGGGTCATGCTTTGCATCCAATTTGTGATTGTAGGATGGTCAATACATAATCTCTGGCTTAAATTTTGAAAAGTACACTGCAAAGTGACCGAGAGCCCAAAATATCATGGCCCTAGTACAATTGGTTATCAAGTTATTCATTCGTAAACGTCAAAAACTTTATATCGGCATTCCAAATGTGACTTGGGTGATGCTGCGTTAAATGCTGTAACTTTTGAACCAAATGGAATTCAGCCTTAATATATGGCACGATTCCTTACTGGATGAGTACCAACATCCCCTAAAATTACTGTAGGTACAATTATGAGTGCAGTCAACTCCGCTTATAACGAAATCCCCTCATGTCGAACCTAATTGGCTTGCATTTTCGACGTGGTTATAAGCGTAGTTGACTGTATGTATTTAACTTTTCTCAACCGATTTGTCGTTGCAAATTTGACCGCGTCACTTCACCTTTAATTCGCGAAGCATCACCCACGTATTTAACAGACCGTGGTATTTTTCGATTTAGAAATGCTTGTGGCACCAACCGGGTAAATTGGTTTGCAAAAAGGAGTTCAAAAGCTCTTTGGAATTGGGGATCCACGTGAGGAGGGCCCACATGCCGTTCAAAGGGAACGTGAAATGCTACTGGCAGAACTGCGTCCGACAGGGACGCGCGTTCAACAGGTGGGACGCGCTGAAGAACCACACGTGCATCCACACGGGCATGAAACAATTCGTGTGCAAGGTCCCCGGATGCGGTAAAGCCTTCATCAAGAAGTACGACTGCCAACATCACACTTGCTTTCCGCGCAGGCGCGTCATGAAGCAACGCGCTCACCTACCTCCAAGTTCCAATCCAACTTCCGCTCAAAGTTCCACTCAGAGTTACCCCGTAACTTTGACGTACCAGGTGGTCCACACGAGCCTGAAACACCACTGGTGCCGCTTCCCGCGTTGCGGCAAGAAATTCGCGACCAGCAAATCCCTGAAACAGCATCAGGATAACGTACACTGTCCCGCCGAGAAGAGGTTCAAATGCGCCACTTGCTCCAAGACCTTCCTTTACGCCAGCGACCTGGAGAGGCACGAGATGCTTCACCGGCAGAAGTCGTTCGCGTGCCCCAACTGCGAGAAGAGTTTCTACGATGTGCAGAGCCTGAGCAGTCACAAGAGGAGCGTGCACCAGGAGGAGAAGCGGTACCGGTGCATGCACCCGAACTGCAGCAAGATGCTCTCATCGAGCGCAGCGTTGCAGAAGCACGTGCAGACGCACACGGGGCAGCAGCCGTTCAGGTGTTCGTACCCAACATGCGCGACGAGGTTCACGGATAAGAAGGCCCTTAAGAAGCACTTGTTACGCGTGCATACAGGTGAAATGGACGCGTTGACGGTTGAAGGGGCACGTTACGATATAATTGCGCGGTCGATCCATCGGATCACTTTACGATAAATACAAACATCCAATCAGAATCTTGTTTAAACGCGTACGCAGTGGAACCTGTCTGTGGTGAAATAGAAAAGCAGGAAAAACACCTTTTCCACCTTAGAAAGGTTTGCGATAAGTTTGTCCCCCTGTCATCGCTCTGTTAAATGGAGTTTTTAAACTTTAGGCTGGTATTACAGCATAGAAAGATTTTTATAACTACACCTTGGTCCATAAAATGTAATTTTTTTCTCCATAGACAGGTTTTCCAACGTGGAAAGGTTTTCATACGGTCTATTCCTCCATAAAATTGTTGAAACGTAGATTTTCACAGGTTTTCCAGCATTCCTTGTAAAATGTAGATTTTCCACTATAGACAGGTTTATTTATAACATTAGATCTTTTATAGCATGTAGGACATTGGGCATTTTTAATTTTATTAGGACCATTGTGTCCATTCAATTCCATTAGGACCATTGGGCGGTTTCAATTCCATCAGGCCATTTCGATTTTATTACGACTCTCGGGCCCTTTTGATTACATTAGGACCATTGGACCCTTTGGATTCCAGTAGGACCATTGTATACTTTAGGTGTGATTAGAAAAACATTTGACCTTTTGGATTCCATTTGAAACATTGGGCCCTTTGAATCTGTTAGGGCCATTGTGCACTTCTAATTCTATTAGGACCATTAACCTTTTCAATTCCATTAGGACCCTTGCATTTTTTCGATTTTATTAGGACCATCAGGCTCTTTTAATAACATTGGGACGATAAGGCCATTTTATTTTATTAGGCCTTTTCAAGTACGTTGAATTCCATTGGGACCATTGGGCCTTGGATTCCAGTAGGACTATTGGGTCCTGTGACTCTTATTAGAAACTTTGGGTCCTTTAGATCTATTAGAACATTGGGCTTTTTGGATTCGTTAAAACAATTGGACAGTATTATGCCACATTGGGCTAATGTGACTACTCGTTAGGCCCATTGAACTGAATTGGGACCATTGCATTAGGGCCGTGGGATTCAATTCCGGTGACCAAGACCAATTGGGTCCATTCTGATTATTATAATAGTTATCGGATGCTGGGTTAAAATGAGCTGAATAAATCCCTGCAAACAAACGCAGGGCACAAACACCATTCATGGCGAACGTATATAAACTTAGTAGAAAGGCTTACGTGCCCCTTCACCTGCATGACCAACTTCTATATTACATTAGAATGGTTACGCTGAATGGTTTATTTGATATAGGTAATAAGAAACGATGTCAGCTGGAAGGTTGCAACGAGCACTTCGCGAGCCGCTTACTCTGCGTCGAGCACCAACTTCTCGTTCACCCGGAATCTTTCACGAACCATCACGTAACCGTGACCAACGGAGAGCCCGCGGTTACCATAACCAACGGAGAGCCCGAGGTTACCGAAATCGATATCGACCCCTCTTACGAGCAGGAAACTAACTTTGTCGTAGAACCCGCCGTGGAAAAGGACACCTCGTACGACATCGACATCAAGTACGAGAGGTCGGTGCAACCGGAATGGGACAACTTCTACGGCGTGAAAGTTAAGTTGGAGAAGCCGGACGCGGAGGAGAATTACGACAGCACGCGGATGAGTTACGAGGAGAACCCGTACGACATGGAGGAGGTTAATTACGAGAAGTCTATGCCGGAAGACGCGGACAATTACGATTTAGAATTGGTGAACAATGGCGGTTACTCGGATGTGACGAATGGCGTGGCGATGGATGAAAGCGACACGAACGACTCGATCGTGGTCGTCGATGTCCCCGAACCTGTCATGGCGGTCCCGAATATTTGGTTTGTCTGACTTAACGGTGGTACGGAACTGAAATCACGTATATGTAAGAAACATTGATTTTGTTGTTGTTGGACTTCAAATATTAAATTGGTTTCCTTTTTACGGTAATATTAATTCAAAACTTATTTTTGAATTTTCAGTCGGTTGAATCGCGTGGGAAATTTGCCGATTGTAAAGGTAATTTGAATGTTATAATGTGTGTATAGGAGGGTGTCGACTGGACTGGAAAACCTGGATTTATACTAGAATTTTGAAATTACACTTAAAATCCTGGGATTTTGAAATTACACTTGAAATCCTGGAATTTTGATTAATTTGACTAATAATTTGTAAAACAAAGTGTCTACTGAACTGGAAAACCTGGAATTTTGAAAGTACACTTGAAATCCTGGAATTTTCATTAATTTAACTGTAACAATGCGTATTATATAGCAAGGTTTTCTATTGAACTGGAAAACCTGGAAAACCCTATTGATATATCCTGGAATTTTGAAATTTCTCTTGAAATTCTGGAAATAAACTGGAATTTTGAAATTACTGTTGCAATACTGGATATTCTTGCTATCCTTGAACTGTAAAATAATTTTTGCAATCCTGGAATTCTGAAATTACTCTTGAAATCCTGGAAGAATTTTGATATGACAATTGAAATCCTGGAAGAATTTTGATATGACAATTGAAATCCTGGAAGAATTTTGATATGACAATTGAAATCCTGGAATTTATATTTTAATTCCAAATTGAAATCTTTGAATTTTGATTTTGCAATTTAAACCCTGGAATTTTGAAATTACTCTTGAAATCCTGGAATTACACTGGAATTTAGAAATTACGCTTGAAATCTTGGAATTATACTGGGATTCTGAAATTGCGTTTGAAAACCTGGAATTTTGATTAATTTGGGTGGTGTAACAATTTGGATGATAGCAAAGTGTCAACTGAACTTGAAAACCTGGAATTATACTGGAATTTGGGAATTACTCTTGAAATCTTGGAATTATATAAACTGGAATTTTGGAAATTGCGCTTGAAATCCTGGAATTATGCTGGAATTTTGATTAGCTAAACTGTATTACTAACTAAACTGTATACAGCAATGTATCTATTGATCTGGAAGACCTGGGAATTATACTAGAATTTTGAAATTACTGTTGGAATCCATAAAATATTCATTCAATTCTGATAAATTTATGATTTGGTTAGACATTTTTAATTTTATTCTCAATTGCTAATAGTGTAGGTAAAATTATTCATTGTTGGCTTTGGAAAAATAGGGTTAAATTTCATTGATTAACCTGAAATAGTTTAATAATTAACTAAAAGAACCGTTTGAAAACATCCTTTGTTTCGAACGAATTCGATTCTTGTGACTACTGCCGCCCGCAGCGCCACCTTTCGATCGCTGTCCAAACTCCCGTAGTTGACGTTGTGCGACAAAATGGCGACTCGATGGCATTCTTTGCTGATACATGAGCGCGAAAATACAGCGAATCCTCGGTAAATAGTTAACGGAAAGACGTCGGGGATGTCTCAATCTTACGTTAAGAGCGCCTTGAAGGTTGTCGTGGCTCAAATATGTCAAAATATGGGTTGGAACGGGATTCAAACGACGCCGTTGGAAGTGCTCGTCGACATTGTCCATCGCTATTTGGAATCGCTGTCGAAAACAACGCACGTTTACTGCGAACAATGCAAGTATATTCGCTTCTAAAACGTCGCATCGCGTCAGAAATTTTCTCAGTATCGTCAAAATCGAGATTTTATTGCCGATAAAATCGTGTGTTATATTCGGAATGCAGCAAAGTTCCGCCCCTTCGAACGCCGCAGATCCGCGTGATTCGCCGCACCGTTTCGAACGGCCAATGAAGAGCGAGCATGAAGAAAAAGGGGCGGAGCTTCACTGCGCAAGGATTTTTCCGTTTTTATAAATTGATGTCAAAACTGGGTAAAAAAAAATTTTATGGTGTAGTAACTGTTTTTAAAATAATTGGAGGTTAGTATGTACGTTCAAGTTTAAATGTTGACTAGATATGAATTAAATTTTGTAAAATTAAAACAAATGAGGAAAAAATGTGGAATTGTTTTTGCATAAAATCCAGGCATAGTTTTGTGCACAAATTATAATATGTTCGTGGAAACTTGTCTGTGCTGGAATCTCAACATAGCCAAGTCTTCCCTGCATAGAGAGATTTTTTAAACACATGCCATGATATCAAAGGTGCAGGAAAGTCTAAATTTTCCGCCATACACAGGGTGAACCAAAAGTCTGGGTCTTCATTTATATAAACAAAACGGTGGCAATAATAATAAAAACTATCTCACAGTTGAATAGGAAGTCACATGTGAGGAATCCGAAAATGTCATTTAAAATGACCTTGAACAGCGTCTTGAAGGTCAATGGTTCTCAATCTTTGAAACCGCTGCTCGGAATGCACATGTTCCAAATTGAAAATTGTAGATCATGTCCCAAATAGTACTTAAGGAAACGTGTATTTGTTTGTGAAATATCAGTAGGTATCAATTGATGTTATTGTTGTAAAACATTTAATAGATTTCAGTCACAAAAGTGGTGGAATGTGGGTGAATTGCAGATGCTGTGTGTTCTGGAATTTTTACAGAATGATATTTTTTACTTTCTAATATCGAATAAACAAAAATTACATGCATTATACTGGCATTCCAGGGTGTCTACTGTCATGGAATTCCTGGATAGTTTGGAAAAGTCATGGAATTTTAAAATAGTCATTGAATCCTGGAAAAATGTAAGAAACCTTTTCCATGGTTTTATACCCCATTAAAATCTACAAAATTTCCTTGTCTAAAATTCTGAAATAGTGCAAGGTGGGGTGAACAATAGGCTAACTGTTGGCCCCTTATTTCCGTTATATTGCTAATTTGAACCAGGTGTCTAACCTTGACCACCAATTTACAATGTGCTTATTCACATTTATGTGAAATGCTTTGGAATTATCTGCAGGAAAGGTCCTTGCAAAGGGTTCATTTGTCCTTGCAACTATCATCTGTCACCATGCATTTCATTACTTGGATAGGTATTTAATGTGTCTGCCACAGTTCAGACGTTTGTGATTTCCTATCATCTTTATTTTAATCATGTAAATATAGCTGGTACATGTTTTATCATGTAATTAAAGTGTGGTTTATTTGGTGAATAATTTTATTGCTTAGATTGTACTTCAATCACTGGCAATATTTCGCTATGTGTGCAATTTTCTGGTATACTCATTCTGGCTTAAATTTATACTAAGTATACTTAGTATACTTAGTATACTAATACTAATACTAATACTTGGTATACTAGTATATATAATATAAAGTTGTTTGCTGTACCCAATAATGTGATTTTTTTCATTTGTGCTCAGCAAATGATTTATACATTTTTATTTATCACTGGCCAATTTTAATAAATGAAACTATTGAAATCAAAGAAAGGCCTTTTAAGATATTGGCCATTTTTGAATGATGCAATTAACAATTGATAACACCTATACTATTTGTGAGCTCAGATTTCATTTATGTTACTTATGTTACCATTTTTGAAACCGTTGCTTCTACAGTCATCTTGTTTTATTTCTATTAGCCATGCAAGAACTATTAATGACATACAAAACTTTTGATGATGCAGCTTGGAGCCGCAAAATCGTAATCTCTTCATAATTATAAAACTCTGACAATAAATGTACAATCTGATACTTTTGCATAAGTTCTACTTGTATATGTGCCTATCTAAGCAACAAATATAAATAAAATCTGTGATGATGTGGTGAAACCTTTGGTTGAGTTGAAGTGGAAAACCCTAAAATGATCTATTATATTTAACGTTTTGGTTACTGTTAAATGGTTATGGAATGTCCGCTGTAGAATATCCATTTAAATTCACCTATTTCTCTTGATATGTCCCTTGCATATTACTCTTTAATTAATCTGCTTCAAACCAAACAGAATATATTCTGGAAGAAACTTATAACAGCGAGTAATTAGAGTGGAAAGTACGGGGAACCGTCATGGACAAAAGTCGTTAGATACGAAAGCCTAATTCATTAGATACAGCGCTTCAGCTGAAAGATAAACTTCAATTCGCAAAGATAACTGCAATTTGTACAGAAATTTGCAAACATACATTGTTTTTGAAAGATAACATCATAGACAAATTTCAAATGTAGATTTCCGTTGGTGGAAGCGCTTTAGCGCGATTTTGGCAAAGATAGCTACGTAAATTTTCAAATATACATTTTTTTAAAGATGGCATTTTGAAATAATTTCGAAGTTACGAAAATTTTTTAAAGATACAATTTTTAGTATTGAAATCTTTTTTCCATGTATATTGTTCCAGTATCGAACTGTATTGACGAGTATCGAACACGTATCGATGCCGTTTTAACGGGTATCGAACACGTATCGACGCCGTTTTAACGTGTATCGAACCGTATCGATGACGTTTAAAGGTGTATCGAACCGTATCGATGGCGTTTAAAGGTGTATCGAACCGTATCAATGCCGTTTTAAAGTGTATCGAACACGTATCGACGCCGTTTAACATGTATCGAACCGTATCGATGACGTTTTAGCTTGTATCGAACCGTATCGATGCCGTTTTAACGCGTTTTAACGTCTATCGAACCAAATCGATGCCGTTTTAACGTGTATCGAACCGTATCGATGCCGTTTTAACGTGCATCGAACCGTATCGATGCCGTTTTAAAGGACAACTGTCACCTATTCCAAAAATATCCTAAATAATCTCATTAAACATGGAAAACATGGTGAAAAAATTTGGCTAAGTCAGATTTCAATTATAAAATGTTAAAAAAAAGTCATTAGCAATCTATAAAAACCATTTTGTAGCTCCGCCCATTTATTCGTAGAATTCAGTTTGAGGTTTAAAAAGGTAACGTAGTGCGATTGTTGCATTGCTAACTGTTGTCCAGATGTCCTACTATACTTGTATTGCAATGAAATTGCCGTTTTCCTTATCCGAGAACCACAAACAGATGGATTATGAACGTGCCTGGCAGTGGGTATAGATTAATCAACGTTCGTTAACCAGTAGATCAATAGGAGGGCGTATGCGGTTATCGGGTTATCTTTGAATACCCAGGAGAAAAAGATTCCACACAATTGTGCACAGTGAACACAAATTCTGTGTACATGTTGAGTGCACGATCGGTGCACAAGATCGTACACAGTC
>JAQIWR010002316.1:0-11406 GCA_034695945.1 Glomeris hexasticha
AAGTAAATGGAGTTTGATTTGTTTTTCCAGCGATTTGAATTTGTGTTTCAGTTGAAAGTTGAGGATATCATAAACTTCTGAAAAGGACTGTAGATTCTGACAATGCAAACTGCACAAAGCGCACTGCATTTCTACAGTAAAGTTAGCATTAAAATAAAGATATGTATAGGCAAGTCTGATAATAATTGACCCTTTATCAGTGTTCTGTCATTGGCTGAAGAAAGTTCGAAAAATGGCGTCCTTAGCGATGAAAACTTGTTTTCGGCCATTCAGGTTGCATAAGTTTCCTCACTACAGCCGCCATCTTGGCAATGGGACTAACTTAATGATAAGGGTCAATTATACTATTATCAGTAGAGTTCAGAGCAAAAACTCCCTTATTTTTCCGAGTGTATCCAACAATTAGGAAAACAGCAAACGAAATAAAAGACACGGACCGCATTCAATCTTATGCCAAAATTAGGATTTTAATATTTTATGACCATAGTCATGTGACCAGAATCTCATGATTTGGCCTGCCAAACCAGTTAAGAATATTCACATGGATCGGATTTTGATGAATCATATTTCAATATTTTGTTTTAATTTCATGATATTGGCTACCAGAGCAAAAAATTACCCGTTATACAGTACATATTGTTTTGCTTTCCTGCATGCATGTGGTTTTGACGACACTCTTCCTTACACAAATGCGATTGTAACGAAACGCTTCGCTGCAGTGCACAATTGCGTTACACGAAAATGTCAATTAAAAATCATATGTCCGTCAGAAACACTTGAAAATTGGTCTAAACGGTCACACATACCGCGAGCTACAACATTGCAATTGGGTGTGATCAATTCGGACGTTTGGTTTCCACATTGGAACATCGATGACCTTGAATATTCCACTCAAGGTCACAAATGGTTACTTATTCGGAGAGCCCCCATATTACTCGTGAAGGACAATGAAATCAAATTGTGAATACCTCTTACCGTTCCAAAGTTATTCGAAAGTGCAAGAGACTTTTTGAACACCCTGTATATTACAAAGTCAGGAATTCACTATGTATATTAGGAAAAATAATATCCACAACATGAATTTCATGCATAGTTTGTAACATGTCAAGTGTTTGTATATTGTGATAAAATATTAGCATTTTCCATGTAATAAGAAATACTTTCCCTAATTTTCTACAATAAGGTCATAAAATCTGCCAATCCAATATAAGTATATAAAGGGGTGTATTTGACAACAAATCCAATTCCCTTCCCACTCAACTGAGTACTTTTGAAACTCAACCCCCTATAGTAGTTTTGGACGAATCCACTGTATGATCTTGACCAGTTTAAAATGTAAGGCTCAAATTTCCTGAAGAAGAATACCGCAAAATGAATGCGAAAAATAATTTACAGCCTTGGTGATGATACTGAAAAACTTAACTTTTTCAAAAATGTTTTTTAGCATACATAGTAAGAAAGAACAAAAAAAGGCGGAGTCGCTAAATAAATAGTGAGGTGATAGGGCAAAAAAGTTGAGTGGGAATGTATTTATCCGCACAGACAAAGGAAAAGTAGCTCGTCATCATCGTTAATCCGGATCTATAAGACAAGATACAAGCGGACTATTATAAGAAGGCTTAATGTTAATGGCGCAAACTTTTGTCGGTACAGCCGCAAAAAGATAACCCCGATCGCGCCCCCTGGTGGCCAATGTGGGCGTAATTAGGCGGCGTTGGTGCAGCGTCCTCTATCGGAGACTCAGACGGTAAAAGAATATAAAACGAGTTGCGCAATTACCTGTTCGTATTTCTCCAGTTCCTGATGGTATATCTGTCGGATCTGTGCCAGTTTGGCCCGATAATCCGAATGCTCGATGGCATTGTCCGGTTGTCCAGGACCCCCTGAAGCTGCTGCAGAGGCGTTAGCAGCCGCTGCTGACCCTCCACCCTTTTCCGGACCAGCCACTCCTTCCGCAATTAGCATATTATCCAACCGCATAAGTTGAGGGTCAGGTGGTTCCTCCTCCTGTGTGTTGCGAAGACTGAGCACTGAAATCACACGCAACAAACAAATCAAACATCAAATCAACTTCCCTGCAATGATCAGAGTAATGCAGTAAAACGCATCGTACATAACAACAGGTCTATAATATGTCTCAACTGAAGGTTGCAGCGATTCACTATTGATTTCTTGCATTATTGAGAAAACATTTAAACCAAAAAACTTTTGATGACGTAAAATTGATGTAACATTACTTAATAAAGTTAATTGATGTATATTTTCTCACATTTTTCCTTAGGGATTATGTGATATTATTTTTTAACAATCGTTGAAATGTGCAATCTTGAGTTGAGACTCACTATACTACACAACACACACTGAATTGCAAATAGCAAATTCGCTGAGAAAATTAAATATACATTTTCATCAAAATCTGACAATTTTCCAATTATGTTCAATGATGCAATTTTCCTAAAAATTGTGCTACTTTTCAAATTAATATTATTAAACGTAGTAATCAATTATTATGATTAATAATCCCACATGATCACATTATCAAGAGCTACAATTATCGGCAATATTCTAATATTATTAATGATATTGCATTAATTGGACTTTGTAATATTGCTGTAGTATAAACATTAAGTTATAAATTGATATAGTACGTACTTATTGTTAATATCAAACAGTAATTTAATAGTTGTTGTCTAACATTAGCTGTCAGTTTTATATTATTACTAACATACAGGACTGTTTGTTTAATTTGGAAGAAAACATGTGCACAATGTCCACATTTTCACGCTTGCAGAAACATTTTTTCTATTTATAGCCATATTTTATTCGCTTAAATTCATAATAATCCTATGCACCCATATACAGAATTACAGAATTCAACTCGTCATATTTTCAAATATTCACGCTTGCAAAGAAGAGGTGAGATGTATATTAAAAGCTATTTGTAACGCAATTGGAAAGTGAAATACGAAAACACATCTATAGGTGTATGGGAAAGAAGCCAACTTTTTGAGAATGGGTCGCTTTTGCCGGAAGGCGCTGCAAGACTTTTCGTTACATTTGGAAAATGCTTTAACCGCTCCCGATGGAAATTATCCTTGACTCGGATATTCATTCATTCATTCAAGTGGGAGGAAATGTGGGAGGGTGCATTCCCCAAGGTTTACCGGAGATATCACTGGAAACCGAGCATCATTTGTCGGGGTGGTGGCGGTCGTAGTGGTGGTGCAAGGTGGAGGGAAAAACGAGACAAAAATACCCAGCATCCCTTGCGGATGTCTCTGATAAAACACACGATGGATTGAAGGAGACACGTGCCTCGTTTTCCCTTACTTTTTTCTATCAAAGTCTTTGAAGAGAACGGGGCAAAAACTCGAGTTGCGCACATACACCTCTGCAATGTGTCAATAAATCGCGTAACAATTAAATAAACCACCAAATTGGGTTGTTATTGGGAGAGAAAAGCACGGATTCTGTGTGCCCTCAGGGATTCATTACAGGAACGGGGTCTTCTTATATATAATTAATTATCCGCAATATTAGCCTCGAGGGATGAAACAAACGCAAATGTACTATTCCTTATGTTTACGAAGCAATTTCGCTGAGACTCACAAAACAACAATCCGTTTTCAGGTTACAAAGTCTACGGTATTTAAATTGCATATATAGGAAAAATGCAGTAGATAATAACAGTTCTGCCAGGTACACTGCTACAAATATTAGGTAATATATGTAATCTGTGAGCACACATGGTTGTAACTCGCATGAGGAAACATGGCAAGGCAGAGAATCTGACAACAAACGTCATGCAGTAAAATAAAGAACTTCATAAATAGTAAAGTTTACAAAAACATTAATAAATAAATTCATATTAAAATATCTGCTGTTCTATAAACTGATTAAGAAACTGTCTGGAACATTTTGAGGACATGTCAGAAAAGTTATGACATCAGGGAATTTCAAACTGTAGAACAAACTATACATTATTTTAAAAATTCATCTAAGAAATAAAGTATTAAACAATCATAGAGCAATGTCTAAACTTACAAGAAACAATTTAATAATCCTAACATTAATTGTAAGATAGTAAAAAAACTTAATGAAAAAGAAACTTTGAATTGTAGACCTCATGCATGGACAATTTCAAAAGTGCTTCACTTGATTTATAGCAACTTTTGCAGGAAATTAAAAATACGGAGATAATATAAAAAATATTTAAATATTGAAGAAAAGCCGATTGAAATGAGATGCCTCATGGTAGTAAACCGTAACCTGTTATAAATAAAACACATGATCACATCATTTAAATTTTCATCTGTATCAAAAAACAAATCTTCGAATATATTAAAATAATAGTACCTATCTATAGTTGTAAGAATTCTTAGAAATATTTCTTCTGACTTGTTATCCACAGCTAATATGGACCTTTCCCCGACTTTCCTCATTTTTCTAGCCCTCCCCACCTTTTTTTCCTAAACTATATTTTTATAATATCATGGAGGACTGTTCAACTTCCGAAGTTGGTCCACTAAAATTAAAAGCATCCATTTTGTGCGACGAGTTTTTGAAGATGGAAAGAAATGAAAAAAAAAAAGAAAAGAAATAAAGATGAGGCAGAAGTGGAAGAAGATGACGAAGAAGAAAAGCGAACCGACTGGAAATGAAGGAAAAGGAGAGCCAAGAAAAGTCGAAAGGGGGATTTCTTATCAATGAAATAGCTTCGGCTGGGAAATGCAGTCTTGAGGGAAGATAGAAGACGAGAAAAGGAGAAAAAAAGTCTTGGAAAAGAGAGAGAAGAGAGAGAGAAGAGAGCCCAGAAATGGCGCTTTTCCATTCGACTGCATCGGCTGATAACGAGGATTTGGGCTCCAAGGAGGAGTAACAAGAAGTGGAAGAAGAGGAAGAAGGAATTCTGGAGCAGGGACTCAGTGATGGCTTAGACAAGAGAAGAATGACGCAATGTCCACTTTTTCCGTCTGTCCACGTGTCCCAAATTTCTTGCTCGCAATCCCTTCTAAGCCATCCTGCTCCTCCCACAATTCCTCGGACGTGCAAAGCTCCCCCTTGCTCACAAGCTGCATGCTTGCACACACCACTTGGGCGCATGCGCAACAGCTTGGCAAAAATCGAACATCTTCATGTTATATCATATTCACTTCTTAGGAAAGGGGTCAACACGCTCCATTTTGCCCACTCGACCATATGATGCAAACCTAACAAGCTACGTTTTCAGACTACATAGCATTAAGCAAATTGTTACTTTTCATAAGTCATTTTAGAATCTCTCTTGCCTATAAAAAAAATCAGAATTTGTCAGTCTATATTACAGCCTATGAGCAGGGACGTCTGAGCAACAGTAAACGGTTTCAATATTTGTAGCGCTACCTGTCGGTGGAATTGTCGTTCCACGTACTGGTCTCTACACAAGTGTACTAAACGTAGCACAACTTGACGGACAGGTGGCGCGACAATAACAGAAATCACGTCTAATGTCAAGACTGCAATCAAACGCTTCCAATTCAAAAATTTCCCTTTGGAAATTCAATTTACAACTTTCAAAAGATTTGACAAATGCTATATAATAGCAACTTCCGTGCAACTTACACAAGGGAATTGACTGCTAACGCCCCCTACATTTACAGTGAAAGTAAATCAACACAATAATTTCAATTCTACATATTAAATATTGCAGGAATAAGTTTTGTTGTTGTTTTAATTGAGTTAGTTTCAAACTTATCCTAATATTTCATTGAATGCAAGGAATATTTAAAATCATTGCTTCTTGATAAAACCACGGTCTTATTTATATACGCTAGGTTAAAAGCATAAAAATCACAAGTTAAATATTGTATATGTAATAGGGGGGAAAATAAAGAATACGAAACGATAAATCCCAATGGTTTTGGACTATATTTAGTAAAACATGGCACAAACAAGTTATCGATTTATGAGAATGCATTGTGTATAGGTATAATATAAGCAATTTCTGTACAAGGAAGAAGGGTAAATCGGTGCTGGAAAAATAAACTGGTGCGGAATATGAAAATGAGCGAATAAGTATTCATGGGACATTGGTCGGTTGCACATGCGCAATGAGTGCGATCGATGCGCCACTGAAAAAAGCGCGACAACGAAGAGAGAAAATAAAGAGGAACCGTTTTCTCCACTTTACGACCAGATAGAAATTTAATATTTTGCTCCTTGGTGGAGCAGAGTGCAAGCACTTTTATGAGCTCCTTGATTGTTGGCTCAGGTCCCTCCCACTAAAAACAACCCGCCAACCCTGATCGGCCCGCTCAACCGTCAAATCCCTACAATCTCCCTCACTCGTCATCCCCTTTCTTCCCTTACAACAACCGCTTATAGTCAACTCCAAACTCGCAACCATCCACTTACATATTTTTCATAATTGCACTTGTTATATATTCACAAACGCATATGTGACTGCCAACACCACCACCATCAACAACAACAAGTGGCACATAAATCATTTACCAAGCTACAACTGAATCAAAAGCATCTTTAAGATTGATTCAATACACTTGGATTTTGAATTTATAGTTAATTGTTTAAGTG
Organism: Glomeris hexasticha; assembly: GCA_034695945.1. Classification (NCBI taxonomy): domain Eukaryota; kingdom Metazoa; phylum Arthropoda; class Diplopoda; order Glomerida; family Glomeridae; genus Glomeris; species Glomeris hexasticha. The sequence continues at coordinate 6,574 of JAQIWR010002316.1, forward strand.
ATTAAAGGGTCGCAAAAAATTTTATTCGCTTCTTGGAGCAAGGATTTAGGGTAGTTTGCATAGTAGCAGTAAATGATGAAAGTTCTTGTGTATTGGTTCTGTATATGCAGAATCGGTTTACATTTATTGATTGATAGTTGACGTGTATTCATTCACCCCCTGGCGGCAAAATATGGCATCCAAAATTGGCGATTCCCTTTCGCGCGTGATATACCTTATCTGCTAAATAAATAAAGAGAGAGAAAGAGATGAAGGTGAAAAAAAAAGGAATTTGGTAGTGCGCAAGCGCAATGAAAACGAAACGCGTTAGTCCCAGATTCATTAATCTCACTGCGCGACAAGCATGATGGGAGGAAAAGAAAATGGGGGTATACGAGGCAAATGGAGAACAGAGAACCTGTGAGGGGGAGGGGTTGGGGAGCGCCAGGTTGTGGGGGGTGGTTTGTGGTAGTGTTTAGGGACAGAAAGAGCGATGTGCTATTTTCTTGCTTGATATTCCGAAATCCGCCAGAATAACGCTAGGTGTACATGTACACCCCTGTACTCAGTCTTCCCCTGCATGGTTACCATGGCAGCAGTGAAGCCTAAGTGACAGCTCGAGATGTTCCATTTTCCCCCCACGTACCACCACCATTTCCAATTCCGGTAAGATTGGCCGAATATCACAGGGGCCATGGCAAGCAATGGGGGAAAAATAGAGAAGCAAAAAAGGAGGAAAGAAGCGAAGAAAAAGCGCTTTTCTCTTTTCACTTGCATCTTCTTCATCCAGCAGAGAAGACTTTTTAATAATTTACGACCTCTCTTTCTTTTCTCCTTAATCCGAGCGACTCAAACACCCACAGAGATACACACATGCCCCACCCACTTCCGCCGGAAATGGCAAAGCGCGAATCGACGTGACAAATAAATAAATATCGGTTCGCGACATCGATCAGAGAAAAGGGGCGAAAATAGCGACTGGCTTCGCTGCAATACCCCCGAGTGATGCAGTGAACCTAACCCTGGATGAAATACAACGACTTGCAATGTCAAAAACGAATCGCTAAGAAAACCAATAACAATGACATAATATTGTCGAGTTTACCTGTTGTCAGATTAACACACTGGATGATAACAACGTTTTTATAGTCTTTATAGTCTCTCCTCACACTTTTCAGCTGTCATGTTGATGATATTATTTGGTTGGCACCCTTGTGTGCAATATACTGACTGCCATATGACAATCTTGACCACATTGTAAATCACTATTTTATAACTTGTTATAATTGATTATGACATCCGCATAATTTATTCTATAAAACGACGCAAGTCGCTATTAAACTATAGTTTGTTCCAGGGTACCGTGCCCTTCGCACCACGCCTCTTTTTATGCTCGGCCTCCAATTGGACGATGATCAATCAAGGTCGTTGGGCGACAGAGTCCCTAGACGGGGGATCAAGACATGAGGACATTTGTCCTAAGACAATCAATAGGCAGCTGTCGAGTTAATATGACAACTGCCATATATATTTTTACAATTGGTGAGTACAAAACTCAACAAATGCTCGATTATTATTGTTTGATTTTACTGGCATCAAAATGACAGTCCCTCAGTGCAACCAGAAGTGTTCAGTTACTGTAATTCACATGGTTAAAGCAATTAGTTCCTAAATATATAGAAAATAACATAAAATTCCCTTGTTTTTAACTATATACTGTCAACCGGTGAAAATTTCACATATATTACAAAACAAATAATAAAATTCTCAAATACCTCTCAAGATTCTAAGCAAATGCAGTGGAGCATTGAAGGATTTTGCACACTTGGAGCATGCGCACTAGAAGAAAGCTGCGCGTTTCGTCTACTCAGTTGTATTACTGCGCACCACAGAGCAGCAAGAGGAGGGTTGCATGCATCACCAAATCTCCCCCTTTAATCCTCACCCCATGAGAGGAACCAAACCCCCCAACTGGCCTTGAGCTCCACCCCCGCAGAGCAGCAATTTGTGCTGCTTTTCTTGTCCTTGGAGCGAAAAACCCCTGCCAACATGGAAGAAAAATCGGATTTCTGCATGCTAGCTATACCACATACTCGTCTATGTATGTGTACAGTAGTGGTCTTCTCTTTTGAGTGTGGTTTCCTCAGGGTAGGAGCAGAGGACAAGGGGTGGTTTGTACGCTTTATGGCTTTTCTAGTCCATCCGTCAAAAAAGTAAACAACTCGGAACGTCCGAAAAGTATGAAAAGCAAAGGAACAAATGCCACCAACACGTTTCTTTCGTTATATGTGAAGCAAAAGTAGTACCCAAAGGGAATAGAACCACTTTTCGTCAAAACTTGAGTAAAAGAATAGGGATTCGCCACCCATAACAGCAACAAACAAAAAAATGGAAAGGATCTCATCTGTCTCTCTCTTTCTCTTTCATCTGTGCAAATAAAACACAAAAGCGTCTGTCTGTGCGCAGGTTTGGCGACAGGTACACTTTTCAACAAGGTCCTTGTGGGAAGATGACAGCAAGACGTCATCACCAAGTAGTGCACAAGTGCAATGTAGTACTTAAGGTATAAAATAGCAATGGCAAGTACAACAAGAAGAGCTCAATTATGGTCGGGGAAGAGTTGTGAGAGCAGCGCCACCAACGGCATCAAATGCAACCAATTGAAGTACAGTTACGAAAAACAATTCAACCAATATTTTGACGAAAATGAGTTACATACTTGCCAAATCACATTCCTGATGCAGACCAGCATCGTTCTGAGCATACGCCATACACCCCAAACATTTTGTTTTAGTGAATAATGCTATATCAGGTGAAATGCATTAAAAAACAATTCATGGGACAAGAAAATATTGTAAGGTAATTTATGAATGGCCGCAAAGGGAAATGCGTACTGTAGGAACCATGGAGGTCCAATAAATGTTGAAGAGTTCAATGAAACTGGGGAAAGTCTGAAATCAAGTTTTGGCAACTTGGGGAACCACCCGTTGTTTCTGGTCGCTGAAGACTTGAAAAGCCTACTGTGAGCCAAGAATATACTGCTAACAAATGTCACAGTCAACCTTGGTCATTCAAGACCCTTTCCAATATTACATATATAAAAAAAATCAATCTGGAAATCTGCAGAAAGTTATGCAACTCAAACTTTTGGTTGGAGTGAAAACATTGTTCCACTTCTTCGTCCACAGTCAGAATAATATTTTTTTCTCCTTTTTCCTTAATAAAAAAGGGTGGAAAGGAAGAAAGGAACCAGGCCACTTTGAATGAAAAGGACAATCTCAGCGGGTGTTTCGCTTTCGGGACAAACGAAACCAAATTACACGGAAATAAGACCAGAATCAAACCAGTGCCCAGAATAAATAAAGCAACAGAGCGACCATTGAGCAAAAGAAAGAAACTACAAAAGAAGTAAGAAAGTTCTTTTGTTTCCAGATGAGCAATATAGGATCTTGGCGTTTAAAGAAAGGAAACTATTGTGTATTACACAGTAGGCCTACAGAGAAGGAAGTGTCTTCTTAACATGTACACAGTGTTGTCTTCAAGATGCTCACAAAAGATTTACAGATTTGCTGGATAAACCAAGCTCTTTGTAATTATTTATAACTTTCATCCGTCCGCAATATTTTTCTTGTCGACTTTGATGAACTTTTATAGCATTCAGCAACCTCACAAGTGAATTGAATTATTGCTCTGTATAATTAAGCAGTATTAGTTGCGAAACTCGTATAACCGGAATTCACATATAGGCCTAGATACTAAAATTACTTAGCGAAATTACCATTAAACTTGCTTTTCTCGTTTATTGCTATATGACCAATATTGCATTAAAAAGATCAAATTGTATGTAAATTTGTTTCATTCCCCAATTTTTATATTTCTACTACGAAAATGTTTGAATTTACAGCTGCTCACATAATAGGACGAATACCAATTAATGTTTTACGATATCCCCAATTAGTGGAATTAAATATGAAATCGAATATACGACAAAATCTGGTGAGATTTATTAATAATGAATACGAAACTCTAACATGCATTTTGAACGAGTATCACAAAATATTGATTGAAAATGCAATTGCCTGAAAGGTTTTGATATTTTTCACTTCACAAAATGCACAATAAGAATAAGTGGAAAGGGGTGAAAAGACCCTGGGTGTACTGTGTATATAGTACACAGTGTTGTAGTACTACACAGAGGATACAGTAGGTCTTCTGAACGAACATTAATCAAGGTGACAGACGTGATTAACCCCTTAACACTTGACTGCATGCAGCTGTTACTCGTTTCATCCCTACTTACATGATTAAACGGTTAATGAGATCGAGGCAAGCCAACTTCCGGTTCCTTCTGTCCAAAAAATATCCTATCAAAAAGCGGCCCTCAAGCATAAGGGGATAGGGGGTGGGCATTAATTACGTCAAACCTTGATTCTCTTGCTTCTCGCAAAATCATATTTCCATTCAATTAATATTCAACTTGTAAGCACATAAGTGCTTTCCCACTTTTTAGCGTGATATAATGGGGATATTAAACCCAGCATATATTAATAACTTTCTTTCATTAAATCAAGAAGCAGTAAAGTATAAGTAATCATTAATTCACAGGCAGTATTCATTAAAAAATGCGGTGTAGGGGGGAGACCGGGGATGAATGAGCCACAGGGCATTATGCACCAAACGATAACACTAAAACTATTTTTCCAAAAATCTCCAAATTGGTATAGTTGCAAGTATTTGATATGCCTAACGTCCAGTTAAAGTTTGATTACGATAGCTGGAGTACTTTCCAAGTTACAAATGAAAATACGTTTTTTGTATGGAAAAGTTAATTCAAAATTTCTCACTTCGCGCCTA
>JAQIWR010002317.1:0-11404 GCA_034695945.1 Glomeris hexasticha
GTGCACTTATTATTTCCCTAATTGACATCGGCAACCTAGCGTCCCTAACAAAAAAGTTAGCATTCGAATGACCTTGACCGAATGTTCCAAGGTCACCAATGGGCACATCGTCAGATGGCCCCCGACCGTCTGAATACGTGTCATGTTTGTTTACATTCCTCCAAGCTTCATTTACGGCAATACAGGCACGAACCAGATTTCTGACTCAGCCTGTATATTGAATTTTATACCATGGAGTTGCATGTATGCATCCCAGAATGTATACATAAATACAGTATAGGCCTAGGCCTCACATGCATGCAGGCTAAGGAATATATTTTTCCTACAAATTAATTGTTGAATAAAGTTTATATTCCTTTGCAATTTCTAAATAACTTCAGGAGAGAGTTCATATTCTTATAGGTATAATGTGGCAGTGTACATATTTAAGATAACCCTTACCAACACAATGCATTAAGCTGCCATGCGCTTAGGCCTATTGAGACTGAATGCATGCAGAATTTATTATTCGCTTGGAAAGTAGAAGTCTGTGACACCTGGCGGCGGTTGACGAAACCTCTAAAAAACATTTGACAATGGCGACGATAAGGGGGCTAGCAGCCTTGCTTGCAGGCTGCAGCGGGCTGTGCGTTTGTTTTTCGCAAGCAAACCACAACAAATGATGTGGTTCTAATTTTGTTTTGCCTCTTCCTGTTAGCAAGGTTTTTTGTCACCTCTACATTCCTACATAGTCCAAAATTTTAACGAATCCGATGCGAAAATCGGAGACGGCCATAGTAAACACATGGGACAGTAGCTGTATCGGCACCATTTTCGTGCGATCAACAGCGCAACCTAGATTCCGCTTTCCTCGCCAATAGATTACATAAACAGCCTTTGATAGCCTGAATATAGTTTTTGGAAAGCTATGAATCATGGCTGATATTTTACCAATTCTTGATGAAATTAGTATGAATTCAAATTACATGCCTTGAATACAGCAGTGCTTCACCCAGGATGGAACTAACGATGAAACAGAGAAATTACTCCATCTATAGGCGAAACTATGAACTACTGCACTTGAAAACCGTATTTGGCTAATCCATAGTGATTTAACAATGATAAACACTTGTTTTTAACCGAGCACAAGAAATGCATGCATGCTTGCTCAGTTTTGCCTTCATTTTGTTGAACAAAGAATAACTGAGGATGGCCTATTAAATATTCTGCAGGTCTGTGCCACATGAAACGAATATTCTGCAAGGCTGTACTATGCAAACTGAATATTCTGCGCAGACAATACATCTTAACCGAATATTCTGCTGACCTGTAAATCTACAACTGAATATTCTGGTGACCTATAAATCCACAACTGAATATTCTGCACTCTACTAAGTCCTTTACTGTATATTCAGCAAAGTGTCATTGAAGTTATGAATATTCGGTGGTGAGAAAGAGTAATACGGAATTCTCAACACTGATGGTGTACTTTTGAATATTCATCAAGTCATTTTGCAGAGTAATAAGTGTTATTTTTCATACATTTGCAGCATATGCATTAAATTACACGATTACAACAGATTCAACAATGAGGATTTCATAGTGTGTTAGAAACGAGTCTGACACATGTCAAAATCATAGATGAGACAAATTTCCAACCAATGCAATAACAAGGTCATGGAAAAATTAGATGCCAAAGTGGACATTCTTGTTGGATAAATACGCGTAATAGAAACACAAAATAAACAAATAATGGTAGGGCCTACTCATCTTTTTAACGCGAAATGCACCTGTATACCTTCCAAATGACAAACTGTCCACTTTTACATTATTACGGCAACCCAAATTCTCTGCAATATAAGAACGCTTCTTCTGCATTTTTAGCAAACTTTTCATATGAATTGTTAACCACTGGGTCATTCCATGTCAATTCAACTACAGCATCTCACCCACCATCAGCAAAAATTCTGAAAATGTAACGTGTTATAGGCATGTATAAAGTATGCAAAACCACAAATTTATAGGCCTGGGAAAAAATTATTGACATTCCTGCAAGCATCTGAATCGTAAGCTAATTAGGCTTAGCGGTGGGTCAATTTTTGACATTTTTTTGCATAACTCTTTACATATTCATTAAAATGTAATGAAATTTGGTCACCACATGTACCTAGATTTCAACGAGGAAGTCATCCATCCCTACAGATATGATCTAAGTACTATACTTTTTAAGAAATATTTAAATTTTTTGTAAAACTTCCACTAGCAAAATGGCAATGAGAGACACCATTTAAAATTCTGAAAAATTTACTGCACATGCATAAAATAATAAGTAATAAGTGGTAGAAATTTCAAGAGGGTGTTTTGCGTTGTTGATTTTAAAAAAATACATAAGTGTATTATGTCAATATTCACTAAGAAGCAAAATGGTTTTACATTTAAAAAAGCGTTTTGTTTAGTTTTACTATATGCTTTATCTGCTGCAATATTTTCTCAGTTCATACTAACCTTGGATTATACCTGACACTTTGACATATATATGTAGGGGCAATAAAGTATCATGTGCAGGCCACATGTTTTTCTTTTATTTACCCATAGACATACATACACGGACGTGGACTGCCAACTCAAGATGGCGGCCATGCTAAAGCGCAAAAGGGGTCCATAGAAAGATGTGACGTAGAGACTTGCGTTCGCTACATCCGGTTGTATTAAGCAATGGTATTCCCATTGAGATTATACATTGATTTCGACCAATAACGTTAATATACGCCACCAATTATAACATTTACGATTAATTTCAGACACATCCATGCAAATGAAGAATGAAATCCTTTTTATAATTAATATTTTTATCAAATGTGAATTATAAATATAAATTTAGGAAGTATTAAAAAATATCAAAAAACTTCATATGTTAAAAACATTTCTAAAATGTTTAAAAATTTCAAAGAATTTTTAAAAACATATCTAACAAGTTTAAAAAAATTACAAACATTTTGAAAATGTAAAAAAAACTTAAAAATTTCCTAAAAATCTCACGATTTTCCAATAATGTTTAAAAAATTATAAAAATACAGAGATTTCCGAAATGTTGAAAAGAAACCTAAATGTTCTAAAATGCTCCAAAATGTCATCAAAATAACAAAATTGCCAATATGTTTGGTAAATTCCAAAAAGCCCAAAACCTCTTAAAACTAAATGCAGGTGTTGTATGTAGAATTTTCCGAGGTATTTATTTTGTTTACAAATCTAAATCAGTTTAGTGTTTAATTCTGCCAAAGTAAATTCAATTTTAATACCAAAATAATGTTTATTTTAATATAATAAGCATTTCAATTTTATACAAATCATTTTAATCTAAAAACATTATTTTAATTTTAACACCATAATTATTTTTATTTCAATGCCAACGTTATTTTTATTTTAATACCAAAATAATTGTTATTTTAATATCAAAAATCTCAATTCTATTATAAAAAGCATTTTAATTTAATGATAAAAGTATTAATTGAGTTTCTGTTAAGTTTCCTGAAACAAATGTCAAAGTTTTAAAACGGTATTTAGCTTTACAGCCGCTAAAACCGAAATAAGCACGGAGAAAACCACAGGAAAAACCCTGGCCGGAAGTCCGCTGTCCAACAGTGGGTGTGGCTTAGCCAAAACGTACCGTTTTTACCCAGAATGCACCAGTTGGCAGTCCAGGACCGTGTATGTATATCTATGATTTACCTAAGCTATACAATACTCTAGTAGCTACCAGAGTCCGGTCAAGGGTCACAATTTTAATAGGGAACGACATGGGTGGGATTCATTTTCTGCTTGGCCATAGGGGTGTTATGGGTGCTAGGTGACGTCACACCCTCAATTCTAATGCAGGTGCATGCTATACCCATCCTTGAGCCTAACACCCCTTAGGTGAAACACAAAATGACTCCAACCCATACCCTTCCCTATTAAAATCATGACCCCTGGCCGGACTCTGGTGGCTATACTACTTTATGTGAGAGGTGCTGCTGGGCTTTATTTTTTATCAAATTTGTGTATGGTGTTATAGTTGAAGGTTTGTTTCTGTGGCCAATTTATTTCTACTGAGCTACATTTGAAAAAGTGCTTTACAAGTTTATTTGGCTTACTATTCAGGTATTTATCATTGACAACCTATAATATTGCATATTAAACTTTTACATTCAATATAAAGTATAATATCTTTTGTCATAGCATGGCAAGTTCATCTGCAGCCCCAGCAGTTGGCCTCATAAAATGTACCGTTGGTGAAATTAAAAATACAGAATGCCACAACGTAAATTACACAAAATCAACTAGATTTATGAATATCCGTGATCTGGCTGAGCATGAGCAAGAGGCATTGTTGAAGCGGACACAAATTGAAAAGGATATCCTGCCATACTGTAGGCATATATATAACTGCTATGGAACTGTGTGACATAGGTTGTCACAGGAGATACCCCGCTGGCTCCTGGCTACTAAGTTCTACCGAATGTAACATGATTATATTTAACTTCCTTGTAATTTTGACAATATCAAATTAAGGGTGTTTGTTCGTGGTTGTTAATATCTGCATTTGCAGATTGCTGATTCCTCTGTTGACTTTATTGAAATTCAACGACATAAGCAGCAAATGAATATTCCTCTGTTATGAACTGCATGTCTGTATTTGAACGCAACACATTCAGAGTAAATAGATTGAACACAGTGTCATTGCTCAGCTGGATGTCTCCTCACAAAAACTTTTGGACAAGTTATGCCAGTTCGTAAAACATCCAAGTAGTGCTCAGTGTATTCCATTTGCTGTGAAGAAATGACCAATATTTTCATAGTCATTGACCTGCAATACATTCCACAGCTGATTATAAGTATGTATGTACGTGGTACGTCTGTTGCCAGACGTAGGCATAAGTAACAGAATGACAGTAGAATGGGCTGGAAATAAAAGGAGCTTGGAAGCGACATTTCTGGTTTTGTGCACCTGTAATTTTCTTGTGGCAGGTCAACGCATGCTTATGAGTTTGGTGAAGGTATGTTTATGAATTTGCATGTTGATATACCTGGAAGCATTGTCTTGTGAAACAGAAACTAAGCAATCAATCATTTCAATTGTTGCATTTATATTCGTTGTTACTGGTTGTGGAGGTGCATCATTAAACCACTAAAGAATGTGGGCATGTGGACTCCCACGGTGTTGAAATTTAATACGCTTGAAGTAATAAGTAGCATAGTACTTCCCAAATGGGCTGGAACGTTTTAATTGAAGAACATTGATGATAGAATCAACTTATTTGTGGAAGTGAATGGTACATGTAACCGAGTATTTAATGAATTATTTAATTAATTACAAGATTTAATGATGTAATAATTAATATTCATAACAACAATACTAAAATAAATAAATATTGTAATAAATACTAATCTTATTATTAATGAAATAGTTAAAGCATGTAATTAACATTCATCCTGTAATTAATTTTAATTATTTTATGTAAAATACAAGATGCAATTAATTAATATTAATTATAATATTTCATTAATAATTTAGTGAATTACAAGATTTAATTCATTAATATGAATAATGACAATTAAATAATTAAATATTGTAATTAACACTAGTCTTTTAATGGCAAAGTAATGAGCATGTACTGTTATGCGGGTTGGTTAATTGTAATGGTAAATAAAGTTGCCAGCATTGGCAATCCTTTTTATTTTAGTTTCAAGGTGTTAGTCGATGTGAGGAGTTGGTTGATGCAGTATTTCATGTGGTTGTGCAGTGTAATGAATTCCTGGTTATGTGGATTACAATTAAGGTTCAGAGTTATAATGAGTTTTTTTACATTACTTAATGTTTATGTAGGACAGAAATGTTATGGGAAAAAAATGTGAAGGTAACTTACAGTCAGGAATTTGCTGATCGGAAGCGGTGAGGGATCCGCCATGTTGATGATGATGCCTGTGTCGGAGGGGTGAGAGCGATATGTAGAAGAGATGAAGGCGTGTGATTGGAGGATGGAGTGTGACGTGTTGTTGTGGGTTAAACTTGGCAGAGGGGTGAGTGGTATTGGTGCGTTTGAACATGTTGTGACCCAATGGGATTGTGAAGGAGGGGCATGTAATGGATGTGATACTGGGAAACGTGGTGTTATGGTATAAGGAATGGGCGTAATGCGTTAAACATGTCTGCGTTTTTGCAGGGTTTTACCCCAGTAAAAATGTTTCACATCAAATCCAGCGATGCAGTGTTGTGCAGAATAACGTGTAAAATTCATGTCATTACAGATAACAACTCAATTAATTTTTGTACCAAATCAATTGTTGAGAAAACCGTGCATGCCGCAAGGTTGCGGGTGAAGTCCTAATGATGTGGTAAGGGTTAACAATCGGGGATAGAAACTGTTTGGCGCGGCTGTGGGTAGCGTGGGGGATGTGCTGAGTCATCACTCGGTTAATAAGCGCAAAAATCCTTTACCTTCATAGTATCAAGAGTGGATTAAGGATTTGGAGTGTGTCACTTGCAATTCCCCTTAATAAGATGTGAGTCATGTTTGCTGGGCCACTGCTCAGAGTGCCCCCTTGAAAGTAAAATGTGAAAGTTTCTATGCCCAACCCTACCCCCCGTTTTATGAATTGACCATTCCAAAGTAATTGCCCAAGATGCAATTTTGTGTTTTGTAATGTCACGCATAGGCCAAAATTTTGTTGCAGGTGCAGGCCAAGGCCAAACATCTGCATTGTAGATTTTCGTAATACAAGAAATAAATATGACTATTCCGCAATTTTTGTTTTAAAAAATAGGGAAATTATTCTGAAAACATTAACTTCTTTTATTTTCACATGAACATCTGATTACATTGATTTTATTGGTTAGATTGTAGCATAAACAAACATTTGGTTATAAAAAACGAGCAGCTTGTTACAGTGATCCCCGATTATAAAGAACTCGAGAGAACCACAAAATTATGGTTCGCTATAACCAAATTCGTTATTTCCGAATTCACTATAACTGAATTCGCTATATACCGAGTTTGTTAAACCCGGGTTCGTTATAACCGAGTTTGCTATAACCGAGTTTGCTATAACCGAGTTCGTTATAACCAAGTTCGCTATAACCAAGTTCGTTAATAACTGAGTTTGCTATAACCGAGTTCGTTATAACCAAGTTCGCTATAACCGGGTTCGCTATAACCGAGTTTGTTATATCTAGGGTCTTCCTATGTCACACAATGTATTTTTAGACAGACTGCTAGTTTTTTCATTATAACCGATTTCGTTATAACCATAGGAATGTTTTTGTAGACCCTTTTCACGCTGAATTGCGCATGTCCGGATGTGGGCGTGGCAAAAGGGACCATTAGCACCTAATAGGCGTAATACCAGAATTGGTAGTTAACTTTTCATATATATCTTTATAAATTGTCTTTAGTCGAGAAAGGAATTAACTGAAGCAGTTGTACGACGATTTAGATGAAAATTTCGTATGAACATTGTAGAGAATCGTCACACACGCGCCCGGTCACACACGCGCCGGTCCTTCAATGAGGGTGGCTTAAAATGACATGCAGCATGCTTTGCAACCATTTGAAGGATTGCACTGCACTGAGAAGAACTGTATCAGTGATGAGCTGAAATGTATGCCTATTTTTCCTGATATTCTTCTTAATATTTTCATAAAGTCTTGTGGGATTGTTATTGAAGGGTTTTCAATTTTACAACAAAAATCGCGATATTCCTGCAAGGCACCTGCATATATTATTTTAATATAAATATTTATCTGTGTATGTAAAGTATTTTAGCTCTTAATTTAAACCCCTCAAACACCCAAAAAGAATTGCAATTTCTCGAATTTTGTTGTCGACAAAATAATATAGATACTAAACATGTGCAACAAATTTTTGCAAAAATTGTTAAGCAAAGGAATAGGAAAGTTTTCACTACACTGGAACCAGATAAAGAATGTAATAAACAATACACGAGTTGAGTATTTAATAATCTCAATCAACATATTGTAAAAGTTTTCAGAAAGTTTGGCATTAATGCAGTCTTTAAACCAGGTAACATCATTCAGAAAATCATCCCACCTCTTAAGGATAAAGAGGAGGTGATGAATAAATCTGGTGTTTATAAAATTCAATGTGGCAATTGACCACTTTGGCAATACCGCAGCGCCACCTAGCAGCAAGGCAAGCAACCTTGAACGAATTGACGCTTTAGTGCATTTGCCATACAAATACATGAATCATGATGGAAAAACGCCGTGCAGGATGCAATTGCTGGGTTCCGATGTGTCCTTATTATAAAGAGAATTGCCCACCAAATATATAATAAGTGGTACCGTTTTCCAAGGGATAAGAAATTTAGAAATTTTGCAATGCAGATCACAATATATAAACATAATTTTTAAATATATCCCAAAAGTTCGTAATTCTCTATGTTGTGTTCCTATCGAGGTTTACTAAATTTTAATTTAATTACAAGGCGTAATTTATTTTGCAAAAATACTTTGTCTCATAATTGCACGTACTTCAAAATGTTGTTAATTAATGCTATTAGAATATTAACAGTTTAAATTAAATGTCAGTTTTTAACAATACACATGTAACAGCTAAGCTGATATAGTAATTTATAACGAACTAAAAGAGTCCAGAATTCATTTGTGCAGACTTGACTTGTGAAAGCTCCTAATTTAATAAGCCAGCTAGTGAAAAAGATTTAAGCATTGCAAAATGTAAATTTCATGAAATCTAACTTAATTTTTACCTAGATGAAGAGATTTTCCCCTCAGAAGCAACAGTAACACCAAAATAGATAGCCCATGTGGGTATAGGATATATGAAGCGTCAATCCGTTTAGCGTTCACTAAGTTGTCACCAAATGGCGACACTAATGCGCATGCGCACATCGACAATGCCGAAATGGTCAATTGGACGTATTAAGAATTTTGCGATAGTTAAGGAGAAATTAAATGAAAACGTTGGTAAACGGAACATGGTTTTACCGTTGGGCCCAAATGGGCTGCCCTTCCATTTTTGATGAAGGGGGTGCGACGTTACGTGGGCACAGCCTTCAAGCGCTAATTTCTTAATACATCCAATTGAGAAGTTCTATAGTTTTTCGTTGCGCACAACATGTATTTTTTATATTTTTAGCCGGACTGTCCCTTTAACCTTAGATATGGCATCACTATAGTGACACTAGGTGTTCAAAATGTTGCAAGACTAAGGCTTCTACTGAAATGACAATTTTTAATTGGCTTGCAAGCTTGTAATTTTCAAATATATATCAGATTAGGACCATTTTGAACAAACAATACATTTCACTTGATATTTGATTGTGTGCAATAAATATTTGATTACAGGAAATCATTCCACAAAATTCATTTGGCAATCGTAGCCCAATTCTTGGACCAGCGGTGATCATGACTGATGACAGCACTGCAGAGCGGAATGCCTTCGCAAAATTATGGCCATGTGCACGTCTCTTGATATGCAGTTTTCATGTTTTGCAGGTATGAACAAAATATGAAATGTATAATATTATGGATTTTAATGTAATGCTTGTTTTGTATTTGAAGGCCTTGTGGCGCTGGCTGTGTGATGCAAAGCATAATATATAGTTGCATGCACGGCCACACTTGCTGACTCTGGTAAAAAACATGCTGAATTGCTCACTAGAAGATGAAATGCTCCAATTATTTCATGCATTGGGCAATGATGTCATTGCATACACCTACCCAGACTTTCTTAGCCATGTGAATCAATTGTTTGAACGGAGAGTAGAATGGGCACTGTGTTACAGGCGCACACTTCTCATCCGTGGTTCGAACACAAACAACTATTCCGAAGCTTCAGTAAGAATTGTCAAGGACATTGTTCTAGACAGGACTAAAGCCTTTTCAGTATTACAGGTAAGATCTAACATTAGAGCAAGTATTTGTAAAAGCAGGAAACCTCAAATTCCGCACCAATGAAAAATTTTAAACCCCATACATATTTCAGTACTACTTTGTTATATAATCAAATTAGCGCCCCCAGTTTTTTGAACATGCCATCATTTGCCGTGGCAGTGGCTCTCAAAGTCGCCATTTTTGGAAACTTGGTCCTCACTTTATTCGGACACGGATTAATGAATTTAGACGTGGTTTTCACTATTCGAACCCTTTTTGCATTGCCCAAGTCCGTTTTGAACCAATTTGACCTTTGGCCTAATTAAGGGTTAACACCTGGGTTACAAATCGAATATACATGTAAATTCATTTTTCTGCAATATTGGGCACGTTTCAACTTCTTATGCCTTGGTTGACCTTTGGTGACACAGGGCTACCCCTTAATGAGGTCAAAGGTCAAATTGCTACGAAACGAACTTGGGCAATGCAAATAGGGTTCTAATGGCGAAAACCCCATTCAAATTCATGGATTCGTACCTGAATAAAATGGGGACCAAGTTTCCCAAAATGGCGACTTTGAGAGCCGTTGCCGCAGGACGCTAACATTTTTGTTAAAAAATAAACATGCTAGATCACTTGTTTCGATCTATATAACAACATTATACACAAGTTTCAGAAAAAGAAAATGTACGGGAAAAACAAAAGGCACAAATTTCCTGTTTTCGCAAATACATGCTCATTAGATCTTATCTTTCCTGTACTGATTCTTTATAAACAATAACTATTATCACAGTTAATAGATTTGATTACAAAGAGGTGGGAGCTTTATTACGAAAAACGACTGATTTCAGCTGCGTACAACAGGCCTGATGGATTGAGAAAGTTGAAATCATGTCAGGCATCGTCAACATTGACAGCAAAAGACATTGAAATTGTGAGTTCTTTTAGTGTTTAATTTATTAAGCTTCTGATTTTTGCAATTAGTTGTGTTTACACATGATTAACCATTTAGGTGAATGCTACAACTTTTAAAGTGGCTAGTGAAACACAGAAAGGCTTGCATTACATCGTAGACATAAACCTTTGTGTTTGCACATGTAGCATTGGCTTCAATGGGAAACCATGCAAGCACCAACAAGCGGTGTCCAAGTTTCAAAATCTTATCTTTTCTGGTTGGCCACAGGGCAAAAAATCTCACGTGACCTAATGGAACCATTGCAAATTCAGGTTTGTTTACATTGAACTTTGTACTATATAAAGAATGTTTGCAACAACCCAGCTTTAATTTCACTGGTTAGGGTACGGCAAGCCCACTCTCAATTGGAAATTTTGCCCCTGCAACTATTGTAGATTTGCAGCTAATAGATCCTGAAATAAAAGGTCCACTGAAAGAAATATTGGAGAATCTGCCATCCGAAAATGATACTGGCACAAATACAATTGATATGACAGATAAACTCTGTCCAGAGTTTAGTTGAGCATTAGCGCCCCGCCTCCGCCCCGCCTCCCTTTTGTGTGTGACCAATGAGATTA
>JAQIWR010002318.1:0-11403 GCA_034695945.1 Glomeris hexasticha
GGTCATTGGAGCGTAATTCGGTAGCTGTTTTAATCCCTGCCTGAGGCAACAGGCGTAGATAGAGTACCTCGGTTATAGGTACTATATATGTCAAAATGGCGGCCATTTTGGTTTTACTACTGTAATAAGTTGAGTGACTGCAATCTTGAATGTGGAAGCACTAAAGGATTATGTAGTATGGTTTTCGAAAAATATATAGGTACATCAATTGTGGACTTTGGCTTACATATTATGGACTATATGGGCTTTTTTTATACATATTTATGAAGTGTAGAATGTATAGGCTTAGTTGACACGTGGCAGTGAATTCCATTGTGTGAACACCAATTTCTTATACAAGATGTGGACATGCATGTGCAATGAGATATGGAAGTTTGGATAACTAACTGTCATTCAAACAGGAATTGTAGAGCATCTTGACTTTGACAATGGCGTCTCGGTCCTCTTCGCCGATCGGTTTCTCGATGAGCTCTTATCCGAACGGAACAGAAAAGGCGCCATGACACCAACCACTATATATATGTTTGCCAGGTACTTGTAAAACATATTGACATACTTTTTACGATCACGAATACATCCTCTTGAATCTGTTGCAGTGTTGACCGATAAGGGCCGTCATCCGGCGCTACGTTTCTTTCGACAAAGCTGCCGCAAGCGAAACTGTAAAAATCCTGACATGGGTCGGAATTGGGATTCATCTTGCTTATGATGCTAGAGGCTTTATACGGCGAACATCAAAAGGTAAAAAACAATGTTTCATTACTACTGTATTTATGTGATATTTATTGATGTAACTGTAAAAATATTACTTGCAATACTTTACACACATTTTTTGCAATCGTTAAAATTGTATGTGTTATATAGGAGTGAATTTTTGAACTTTTACCTGCATGAATGCATTCAACTGTGTAGCATATTTCAGGAGGTAAGTTGCTCGTTCTCTGCCCCAATCCTGATTGACGAATATATTGGTGTCATTATAAAAGAATTTAATAATGTTATTGCTGAAAAAGTATATATCAGGAAATTATTCCAGTAAATAGAATTTGATAACTTTTGTCAATATTTCATAATGCCCAAATTGATTTTCATACGAACTTTGTTTTGACACAATATAGCAATTTGGGAGGAGATAAATCATTTTTTAATGCTTCTAATTTGAACATGATGCATGCATGTATTTGCTGGATATTAAAAATGGCACCGTCAACATGTGGTCCCTGCACATATGTTGCTATACTTGATATTAAAAGTTGCATATAATGAAAATCTGAAATCACCTGTGACCAAGATGACAAGTATGACGAGCCAACTGAGCAAAAGTGTGACGCAAAAAGTTAGCAACATTCGTTCCAATCCAGTCATTCTGCGAAACCATCTCCTCCTGCAAACAATGTACATATATAATTCACAGAAAAACTTGTAAACATCAAGAAAAAATGTCGGTTGTATGTAATAACAGTATAAGGAAGATTGCAAAACAAAATTGCATTGGGAGCCCTGGACACCAATTACATTTTCATCTTCAGCTCATACAAATACATGACATATACTATTCCCACATGTAATTTTGCATTTGTTTACAACGTAAACTGGTTATACATATCATAGGAAAATGGTTTATTAATTGGGTTTTCTTCTTTAAATTAGGTAAGTTAATATAAATCAGAGTGATACGATCAACATACTCCTGTTTTGCCTTATTTTGCACAAAGACTATGCAGAATTATGCAGGATTTTTTAGACCAACTGCCTGATTGACATTTTGGCATACTTTTTTACATTCATAAATTATTGTACTATATATAAATATGCATAATTGTGTTACATCATATTTTTGTGCATAAAGTTCTGTAAAGCATTTTCCAACAATTTTACATAAACTTAGAACTTTATTGTGCATAGCAATCTATCCTATAGTATAGATTAAAGAGCAATGTCAGTTCCTTGTATCCGAGGTACATTTATATATTTCATGTGTAAATTACTATATACTGTATATTAACAGAAAGTTTTAGTTCCGATGTCCTTGCTTGGATGTAATGCTTGGCAACAGCTAATTAATGACAGTATGCAATTCCTGGCAAAATTGGTTGTTTAATTAAATAGCGTTTGGTTACAATATTGCCTTTATTGATTATTTTAAAACACTCTCATAAATATTTTGTTGAAAATTGTAAAGTGATATTGTATTTCCAAGCCGAAATTATAATGTGTTCAAATGAATACCATAAATAACTTAATTAAAATCGATTATATTTTTTGGGAAGGGAAAAAGAAGTGGTGTGGGTTTGATGGAGAAGGTTTGGTAGTTGTTCGGTGTGACATTGGAGTGAAAGTGAGTGGAAAGAAATGAAAAAGGGAAAAGTCAGTGAAGCGCACAGCCAATAAACGCCAATTCAATTCATCTTTTGTGCCACATCCTATGCACACACAGATTGAAAATACCTACTATCCAAGCTAAAATTCCGGGAAAAATAACACGCACACACACCCAATCTCATTATCCTATAGCTTATATTCTTATCCTGGCAATCCATATGCTGCGCAAACCAAAAATCCAATCATTATCCTAATACAATTAAATTTTAATTTGCAAAAATCTTCTTTATGATGACGGAATGTATCCAGTAATTGCATTAACTATAAAGTGATATGGAAAATGAAATTAGGCACATTAAAGGTGAACTGACATGGTTCGTATAAGGTTCCCTGAAACTTGACCTATACACTAAGAATAATAAAGGAAGCAAGTGTTGCAACAAAATCTCTGTGGAAATTAGTAATTTAAAAAAGTTATTTGGAATTTACATTAGCCAGAGGGGAGGTTGGCTAGCATAAGCGAACCTCCTAACTTAATGACCCCTTTGAACTTTAAGCACTAATATTTTTTACCAATTTTCAAAGAGACTTTTGCAAAACTGACATGTGGTACATATATATTATTTTAAAATCAATCTCACTTATTTTCTTAACCTTAAATTTGCATACCGGTAGTCTTTAATTTTAAATTGTTTCACAATGTTATAGATGTGCATAATATTTTCTGCAAAGTTATGAATTGTTTTGTGTAAGAACGAAAGAAAATCAAGTTATTTGTATTATTATTATGAGCATTTTTTGGAAGAATTTGTCCTGCTGAGACAACAATGAGAACGGGAATTGGCAAATGTGTTTATACTGAATGGAATTGAAGGCATTTTGGGAGGTTGTGGATTTTTTTATGGTGCCAAAGAGGGAGAATAATGGGAATTTGTTGGTGATTATTGGTGCATGTAAATGGGGAGATGTAGAAAGCGAGGATTTTCTAATGGGATTTTATCCCCCTTGAGAAATGTGAAAAGCGCCACCTGTCTGATTGCAGCCAACCACATTTTTCCTCCCAATCTCTCTCACTCACATTGCCTAGCTATATACTTGCTCTCAAATACACTTACCTCTGTGAAAAATGATGTTCACTATTCCTCAAAGTATACATGCATTTGCTGTTTGGCCTTCTTCAAAAATTCCATATCAATTTTACAGCCTGTTTTACTGCTACCAACAACAACCAAAACTTGCACATTCCCCATGTTCAGTATGCATATTTACTTGCAATATAAATGCATTTGATTGCGATTTTAATTCCTTCATTTCGCTATGTTGAAATAAGGGTTCAGTACAGGTTGTATCCCAAGTATTTATATTTGTAGCATATGTTTCTTGAACCAAAATATTTCACTGGAAAAGAAAACATTACTCCATGATTTTAAAAAGTTTAATTCTCAATTTAATTATAACAAAACAAAATCATGTAATTAAACTAAAGAATAAACTGTTGGAAAACGCTTAGTAAAAAGGTTGTGATTACTTTCCAGTAATACTAGCATTTATTTACATTATTATAAATTCTTAATTAATTTCTATGGCGTTTGCATACAATGTTATGCATATTATGCACAATGATTGCCATTACATCAGTCAATAATAGATTAATCTGGTCCGATCTAATAATGTTATCTTCATATATGGAAGAATTATGCTTATTTAATTGCTTAAATTATGAGAAAATACTGTAATGCAGGCGGCCATATTTAATCCTTACTGCAAGTAAAAGTCTGATCTTACGTAGTAGGTACGTACACTCTGCGTGACGCCATTACACCAGTCACGCTGCTTACACAAGCAATATATCAAAATGGAGGAAACAAACGAAGTGATAAAAAGGAAGTAATAGAAAGTAATGAATGACAGCAATTACAAGTGTTACCTTCGGTGTCCATGTGCTCTTCGGGTTGTTAGCGAAGAGTTGCATCGCGCGCTCCTCTTGACGCACGGTGACATTGCAACAGTCACGGTCTCCACTTCGAGACCAGCATCAGGGGGCTGTGATGATGGCTGTTGACAAGGCATTTGCCCACGACACTCGATCGTATAATCCTTGTGCAGTTGTGGCAATCACAGGTACGGGTTGCCTGCAAGAGGAGTGATGCTCATGGTTGGAAAGCCGAAGAAGAGCAGGTGCTTTGGTTCCCTGGTGGATGGTGGAGGAGAATGATGGGGCTTGCTGCTGCCTCACTGGGCACGTGTGTGTACACTGGAATCAAGCCCTGAGATTTGGTGAGCAAAAGGAGGAGGGGTTGACAGCTAGTTCCACCTTGCAACTCCTCTTCCTCTTCCTCTTCTTGCTCTCAGAGCACCACACCACCATCGATCCACAGTTGGGTTCACGTATAATATGAAACACGGGGCCAATTCTTGCTAAAGTCACGTGAACATTGATTATTTGAAAACATACTCACTGCATGGGCATTCCCCAGCTGTCCAACTGTCCCAGCTTTCGTACTGTATATTCAACCAAGTGAAACAAAGCAAGAGAAAAGTTTCAGCAAAATTGTGTATAATAGCACATATAATTTTTGTATATTTTTGTTAGAAAGTTGAGTTCCCATCCTTCATTTTCTGAACAAAAATGTATGCATGCTAGGGTATGGTGGATTGTGCAGAAATTATATAATATAAAGTGTCTTTTGCGAAACTTTTATGCAGGATTAAGATGAAATTATAATGTAGAATTCCATGTGCCATAAGTGTTGCTGCATCAAGTTTTATGCAAGATTATGAGAAATTTGTACAATGTTTCATGCATAAAATAATTACGAGAATCTCTACACATGGTTAAATTATTTTGCACAATCCTTCTACATTGTATGTATTATCTGCACAAGTAATTTACAGAGAATGAAATGCATATAAACTAATAATATAATTTATTGATGACGTATAAGTGCAATTTTGTGCACAATTCATTTTGTGACCAGTTTTATATCTAACAACCTGCAGATTGATTATTGTTTTGTTGTGCACATTGATCTGTAACCGGATGAGAAGCTGATGTAATCTGTAGAAACCACGTGACCGGAATGCACACTGTATTGTATACACGTTTGTCATTTACTACTTGGTCAGGATCGAATAGCATCCAAAGTGAAATGATTGATGGCTGTTCTTTTTAGTTCAGCCGCACCAGGTTTCTTGAATCGATGTTCTGCCCTCTGACGTCACCCGATCGATGCCGTTAATCATTTTTCTCTCAACTCACAAGAGGCTTATCTTTTTAATGTCAATGTGGCCGTGTATAAAGGCTCATTTGTGGCTAAACTCTGATGACCAATGGCAAATCAATATCTTTAGTGGCACACCTTTAATCTGGCTTCGTTTAAACTTGAAAACTAAACTAACTTTTATATATAGATTCCTGTTATATTTTACATGTATTAATATACACATGGTAGCTATATTGCATGCATAAAACAAATGGAGTGATTTTCACAAGAAGTATACCATAGACTAAAATTAATGTTTCAAATATGTTAACATGTACGTATGTCTTACTTTTATAAATTATGCAAAATGCATATTTGCTTTTTCTTCTCCCCCTGTCATCATATGTACCTACGACAATGGCCAACATATTCCGTACGTATGACTGCAAAAAGTTATTTCCCAAGTGGTGGAGTACCTTATTACATGAAGAAAATTACTGTTGACAGTAATAACTCGATATTTATTTGCAGAGCAAATTGTGATTCAATACCGGATTGCTTTTTATTCTGGTGAATATGAATTAGTTTTTCTTTATTTTTTAACAGAGGAAAATGAAAAACCACAGAATAATACGAGTATATGGTTCTATAGTATATATTCATAGTATATTCACAAAGAGATTCGTGTCATCGTAACAAAGGAGCATGAGGAAAATTCATTTTCTTTGCCAACTCCTTATTCAGCGTGGATTTCAAATGCATGATTAAATTAACGGTATGTTGTGATTGTAAATTGTAAATTCATGATGTCAGCCATATGCTTTTATGACTGCTGCAATTATGTACGCATCATATATACAAAATGCAATTAACGCATTTTTTTACATTCCTGCATAAACGTATATAATTTTCGTTTTATTTGTTGCCAGCTAGGATAATTAACTTAATGCCTGCCAACCTCATAAATCTATAGCAGTTGTTGCAAGATACAACCACAAATTATATTTAATTGCAGTCACTAGCTGCCTCAATTGTCAGTTGCAATGTGTAATGGTATATAATTGTATAGTAGATCAATACATTGGCATTTGGCAACATTTTCCCATCTTAATTGCTTAAATACTTCTGTAAGTAGCTATACATTTCATTATTAAACTGGTTTATGTGAGTTGAACTTGAGAAAAGTATGAGATAAAAACTCATTTATTGTGTAGTTTTTTAGTAGAAATATTCAGCAAATGAATTTAACATTGGTAATAAATAAGGGTTCTAATTAGTACTGGACAATACTAATTTCTACCTATTGACTATTAGTATGTTGAACATACATAGCATAAATGATGAACTTCAAAATGAAGGAATTAGTTTTGAACAAGGGTCGGAAATGTTGCAAATAATATCCAGAAAATATTATGATATATGTCAAAGAAAGCAATGGTGGAAAAAGTTAGCGGAAATCTAGCTGCGTACGTGTTTGCGGAAAACCAGTTGGATGCCAAATCGATACATGCCAAAATGTCAATCATATTTAAGGTTGTAATTGGAGACGTTGAGAACCTCACAATTGCAGGATACATAATCAATGATAGCCTAACCTTAAATAAATAGATCAATTGCAGAAGGGACATTAGCGCAAAGGTCTTTTCCGTGAAGTCTCTTCGAAACTTTCATCTAAAAAGTCATTTTTTCTCTCAATTTCCTATGGAATTTACAGTTTACTATTATATTTGGGCTATGTTGAGTGCCTTTATACCCATTGGGCATATGGCATTTTGGAAAATTCCTTCCAACAAGTTCCTGGTAGATTCTGTTGTTCGCCAAGCTTGTACGTTGCTCCAAGTTGACGAATTGCTCCATTGTGCTTCACCATGCTTCAATGACAAAAAGTGCTTCTTTTTCTGGTAAGATTCATTATTTTTCCTGTATCATACGTAGTTGAATCAGAATAATAATTGTATTTTGCTCTTGAAGCTTTCAGCAGCCATCTTGCATGTACCAGACTTCTATTGCGTGCGATGGCCGAATTGGTTCACGAAGTCCTTTCAAGGATATTAAGGATTGTTATATCAAAATGGAGGTTTATTTTAAACTACTCGCTCTTTTATACAACAATTCCAATGAATATACAGTATATTTGACATTAACATTTATGTTCTAGGCACCAGATGATCTCAAAAATTGTAAGTTTTGGACTCCAAATATTAGTTTTTATTCGCTTAGTCCCATTTTTCCTGCCAATTTGAGCCTGGGCAGAGTATATCTGTGTATTAAATCATACGCTTTGATATTAATATTGCAGCAGTGAGTGTTGCTGCGAACGAGACAGTAAATTACAGCACATATATCCCGTATTACGGACCATGGTTGGCGGTCGATGGTAACCGCACCAGAACGGTGGCCATATTGGATTCTACATGTACATTTTCAACTACAGAAGAAAAACCTTGGTGGTTAGTTGACTTGAATGCAAATTTCGCTGTAATCAGTGTTAATTTGACAAGTCCTGATCAGTCCCTGTGTAAGTCGCCCAGCCTTGCGCGGTTACGGTTTTTGTATGAAAATTTTAATTTTTAATGGTATTGTAAGTGTTTCATGTATATTTATAGATAACATAGTTGACAGTGGTTATTTCCACGACATGGAAGTGAGAATAGGCAATAAAGGGTATGATAGACATGACAGTTCGTGGATGCATCGCAATGCGGTATGTTACAGTTACAATGGTTCCGGTGATCCTTTCCTGATTAAAACTTGCACACCATTACCAATTATTGGTCGATTTGTTACCGTTCAAATTGTGTCAGATTGCAATGGTAAAGCAAATTGTTCAGCTACCTCGTTTTTTCAAACGACATATAATACATTGGCACTTTGCGAAGTTGATGTTTACGGTATATTGCTGTTGTAATATGTATAGAATCTCAGAACATGTTATAATATATATGTTCATTATATAATTTACCTACTTTCATGTTTAGCATTTACTCTTTATATTTTTTGCTGAATTGAAACGTGCACTGTGTGTGTAGTAATGTGTTTTGAATTTTGTTCTTGAAACATGCATTGACTTTCACTGTGTTATAAAAATTAAAGACAATCAAAGAAGTACTATGTATATTCAGGCAAAGATATGGTAAAGCTTTTTTGCATTGTAATGCACACAATAAATCGCATATCTGTGCTTTAATTATTCCTTTATATTACACATTACATTCACAACTGACATTTAATTTTACAGACGTGAATCAAAAATCCCAAATTACAATGAAGTTCATTGTTTTGGTTGATTTGCAGCGCATTTGGCCGGAGCGCCTTTACTTCATTGTCTGGCGATTGCGTCATTTCTTTAAATCACGGTTGGCACGAAATTCAAAATTTACATATCTTTGGTGTCATTCATCGAGTGTCTCCAGAAGTCAGTTTTTGCAATATCAAAGTCCGATTACATAAATTATTTGGAAATACGCTTTTATTGGTCATGTGACTTGATGAAATCCCTATATAAACCCGTTTTCAAAACGCGCCTTTCACAGAAGCAGAACGTATAGGAAGGATTATCGATCATGTACTCCAGTTGTAATAATAATAATAATAATAATAATAATAATAATGTCCCTGAAGTAATGTTATGCTTGGGTAAGGTTTCATTATACAGGCTTTCTACTGCTGGTGACATGGCCCGTTTGATTTTCATTTTTGTGTAATTAACCTAATAATTAACGGCCCAAAGCAGATTTAATTTGAATTAAGTTAGTTAATTTAATAGAAGAGCTGGATCAGTCAGGCAATAAGAACTCATTTATGGTTTTATAATTAAATTAATTAATGGCAATTTAAACCCATTAAAAAAAACTATTCCACTGTAAGAAATCCCCCAAAATGCAATGTGTTTTAGATCACTTATATACGGAATACACAAAACAAACGTCCTGCTGTAAACCCAAGGTTGGTTGCATCAATGGTTGCATGGCAGCAGCAAGGAATATTCCTTGATGGCAGATGAAGTCTGTCTGGGCCATCTTCTGAAGGCGAAGAAAGGTTTATCCAACGTTGATCCCGGTAGGTGGCGCTGGCTGTGTAATCCTCTTTTAAAACAATATGCAACATTTCTGGGTTTAATCCCAGGGGAATTTGAAATCAAGGAAACTGTGACTTTCTATTTAACCCAATCCCAACTTTACACAAGGTTCAATCTGATGGTTTTCATGTTCTAGCTTTTAAAGTATTTGCCATATGTTACTAGAAGCTAACTTGTGCAAAACTCATTGGTCTATTGGTCAGTGGTCTTGGCTTTCTTAAGTCCCAACTCAAGAAGGTCTTCTTCCACAATAAAAGAACCCCACCATTGGACACGGCGTTGACGTCGTGGTGGGGCTCAAAGGTGTGCCCTTGAAATTATAAGGGCACATCCAACCAACGGTGTCCACCTTGAAAATAGAATAAGAAGTATCAGTATGGGCTTGGTTACAGCAATGAGCTGTATACTAGCTGTATACGCAGGTTAGCTGAATTTCGAAAATTGCATCACTTAATAGTTATTCGAGGCGTAGTTTAGTTTTTTTATGCATTTCCTATTTATGGAAGTTTGTTATAAACATTATTATGATGAGATCAACATGTTTTTATCCCTTGCTATTATACCAGTACTGTATAAAAAGTTTTTCTTTCTTTGGAATCTCTTTGTCAACTACTCATTTCAGCTAGTCCAAATGCACGAATTGCATCATAAAAGGAATTCTTGCTTGCAAAATGAGGAATTTTTATTTCGAAAATTACATCATGTTGCGTAACATTGCAATATAAAGGCATGTTGCGCAAGACTCGAAATTGCGCAACATTCGCATTGTGTTGTTCAATATTTTGGAGAAAAAAGAACTTGTTGTGCTGGAAGGCATTTTGCAAATTCCGTGCACATTCCTTGGCAATCGGTTATTTAACAGCCACAATAGTTGGATCAGAAAAGAAATGGGAAAGATAAGACGCGAAAGGGCTTCGCTGTACAGAGTAGAGGGAGTAGAGGTACAGAGTCGATTTTTGCGCCACCTAGCGGATTTTTCAAAAAGTGCGATGGGTATTCTGGTATTTTGTATTCCGTTATGGCGCCATTGCAGAAATTTTGTGAATTCGTCGAAACGGTGGAAATCAACTGGCATCATCCACGTTTCTCGATGACTTTGTGTTGATTTCTCATCAGTTAGCCCTCCAAAATACTCGTAAGTGCAGCAGTTAATTAGTTTTAGCTGATAAAAGACGTACCTAGCTATATTTCGCAATCCAAGATTCAATATAACGATTCGTTAAATTATATATGCGAGTTTAAATTGTAGTTTGCGTTTATATGCGTCAGTAGTCTTGTACAAAGTCTGGTTTCCTCGCAATTTCGTAAAACGTAGCTATAATGAGTGGAATCGCCGATAGAGGAAATTTTCAAATTTGAATTCGTTCGAATTTCCGTTGCATTCGGTGTATTGTCCTAGGACGACGTGACACTGAATTCAGTGACGCTAATAATAATGTTAGGCATTGGTGGCTCATAAATGTGTTCCGCGTGATCGGCACGTTGGGCGGCGTCACGGTGTCCATATATTTTAGAGGCAGTTGTATGCCAATTTATTGATGAAATTTTATCTGTAAATCAATAAAAACAGTATATAAGGTTTTATTGCACGTTGCCAGTTGCCAGTGCGACATAACCATAGGACAATTACTTTGTTAATAACAATTGCTAACTCAAACATCAATATATGTCCCATATATGCTCCAAGGAGGTTGGAAGGATATCGGGTTGGATGGAGGGAGCACTGCTTATACCGCCCATGTTACGAAAGTGTGCTCGGTCGAGTGGCGACAGGCACCGGAAAATCGTCTGCTTTGGCTG
>JAQIWR010002319.1:0-11402 GCA_034695945.1 Glomeris hexasticha
TTTCCAAATCGAACGCAGGGAGGAAAAAGTGCGTCTCAACATGGCAGTTTCCCCTCCCCTCTATTAACCTCCCTGGTTAAACTAAGGTTATTAGCTAAACCAATGAGCTGTATTTAGAAGGAGTGGAATCTCCTCGTTGGCGATTCTTCTGTGCCCGAATGTCGCTGGTCGGCGCATGCGCGGAATTTCTGTGCCGTATGAGCTCTAAAACCTTCCATTCGGGACTCCCGAATCCGCCATTTTCATGCGGAATTTATCGTGTTCGAATGCGTTTTTCAGCCGAAAATGAGGAAACGATAGGAACGGCAAAATGTTTGCACGTTTGCAACTGCCAAAATTGATGGCAGAACCTTACCAAAGGTCAGTAAATTTGCATGACAATTGAAATATCTTTTATAGCTTATAAAAGCCGCAATCACTTACTATGCGAGCAAAATCCTGCATGGACGATCGTAAATAAGCAGCAAGATGGCGGCACGTTCTCGACTAAAATTCTACTGCAATTCTAAAGGGCGTGGCTAAAAGTCAAAAGAGCGTGGCACAAGTTCCAAGCTTTGGAAGCCACTCCTTAACAAAAGGTTCTATAGCTCATTGGCTAAGTTAAACACATCGAACGTTCGGCCGGGAATGCAGTCAGTGGAGGGCGGAATGCAAAGTGCGCATGCGCACAGGAAGTAGCAAATCGTGTTTTACTTCGGCCGTATCTCCATGAATATTTTTTGTTTAATTCTGCCGTTTTCAGCATTCAAATTGTCATTTCACAGTCTATTTTTCTACACCATTGGATTCATAGGTGTGAAGAACCCGCCAGTTCTCCTTTAACTTACTTATTGAACCGAGCTTTTGCAGCAGAAAAGATAGAGAAAAGCATATGTCAGTGTCTAATCTGAAATTCCAAGAACAGGTTCATGGTCCGCACTTTTCAGTGGAGAGGTCCACCGTCTTCGTCTAACCATCTAACCGCCTCGGCTAGCATTTTAGAATGGTCCGTTACACCCATGGGCCGGGGAATTATTGAATGTTGTTTATTTTGGTTTCAATAATTTTTTCTGGAGAAAATAATGAACCCAAGCAAATACTGAAAATATACAAACATACTACAATGTACAGTCAGTGACAAAAAAATTGGCTCGCTGCAATTTTCGTCCGTTCGCATTGTGCTTGCACTACCCAGATTGAAATTGCTTATGCTGCAATCGTAAGTGAAAGACAAGAACATGTCACAATAGACCTTATGCACGAGCGAGTGCGCATGTCCGAAGTAGGAGCGGTAGTTAGGGAGCGGAAAAGTAGCCGTAGTTCGGCCGTTCCGTAGTCCAATTAATTTAATACGTAACCGGGCACAACGATTGAGCTGTGGGACAATTTAATCGACTCGCTCGTGCATAAAGCCCGCTACACACCTACCTAATGCTGGCAGCACGAGCACCGGATTGTCGTCCGTTGGCAGCACAAGCGAGCACGAGCCATCGCAACATGCTGCAAGATGTGGACGCCAATGGGCTGGTCGCTGCGCGCACATTTCAAGCAAATCCTACCGGGGCTCGCTCCGGTGCTCCACTCTGGGTGAAGCAAGGGCGAACGCGAGCAAGAGCGCTTTTACTTCCGATGTTCGCGCGAACATCATGCACACACCTTGTGCAGGCGAACAGGAGCACTTCCGTTCGTTCGCGCTTGTTTGCTAGGTGTGTAGCCGGCTAATTAAGGTCTATTATTGCCAACGGCGAGCACTTTGAACATTAAAGTAATTTATTTGTACATTGCTTTTTTGTTCAATTTATGACGAAGGTGCCTTTATTGAATTCAGTATCATTCTGGTCTGATTTTGCATGTTTGTCATGTGTGCCATACATTAATGCGAAACTTACTGGAGTGCAAGTACGTGCTTCCCTGCATAGCATTTTCACACTCTTCCTGTTGAAGAAGCTTTTGCCAGGGGCCGCACAACAACCACGCTGTTCCTCATAACTCTTGCATTTATTGTCCGAATTTCACTCTGTTTGCTGCATTGTGTTCACAAAGGGCCCCTTAGCGTCCCTAACAAAAAAGTTAGCATTTGAATGACCTTGACAGAATATTCCAAGGTCACCAATGGGCACGTCACGGCAGATGGCCCCCAATCGTCTGAATACGTGTTCTGTTTGTTTGCATTCCTCCAAGCTTCATTTGCGGCAATTCAGGCACGAACCAGATATCCGACTCACCCTGCAGTTCCTTTGTTCGCAGCATGGTGGCGCCGCAACCGGTACCGCAAAATGCAAAATACTACAAAGTATTCCTACCAAGTAATGATACACGTACCGATACATCACCCAATTGTTGTTTTAGGGCAATTCAAATATTTTTTAACTCGGCAATAATAAACTAGACACGTTGGATATGGATATATATTACACCGATATTTCTACATTTCCAGCATTGACAGGTTTCCACCTGGCTATACCGGGATTGCTCATCTCGCATGTTTTACTTAACAACAGGGGGGCATTTCAATGGGTTTATCCCAAGAAAATGTTCACAATCCCCGCTGTTCTAATTGTAATTCAAACAACTCTCTTCCTGCATGAAACTTGCAACAAAAAATTCATATCTTACAAGTGGAACAAACTCCTTGTAACTTAACAGGTTATTATTTATATTCACGTTTCTTAAGTTTCACGAAGACAGGCCACACAGTGCACCGAAAGTATATACAGAGTGTGACATTTTCCTGCATAAATTCCCAATTCAACTTTCCACCTGAAACACTTTTCCATAAACACATCAACCTTCTATACTAAAACAAGAAAACACGTTAAAATTAATTTCCAGCATCGTATTTTAGACGGCAACACTTACTATATAAAAATGATAAGTACAGGCTGCGTCAAAAATCGTGCAACAGCCGCTACACATATTTAAATAATTTGGCTCAAATCTCGCCTCACGGAAAAAAAAATCATCTTCCCACGAAAATATATAACCTCCTATAATGATAATAATAGTTTCACTTAAAAACGCATCAAAAGCGGTAACGGAATTCGTTAAAGTCACGTCACGATTTGCATTAAACTATTCGCAATGTCGTTCATTAGCTATTCGTGGCAATTAAAGGGAGGAGCCGTGAACGTCATAAAACAACGTAGGCCCCCCCCCCTAACGGCCAATAGATGAACTACAGCCCGATCCATACAGTCACGTGACCGACGCCATCTTGGACGCTCTCTGTGCCAAGTAATAATGTGCAATAAAAGCAGGGACGGACACGACTCTCATAAAGCCCACTTTAATCGCCCTCAAATATAAATAACAGCATGCATTCCGTTTTCCAACACACTGTTGTAAAATTAAATTACATGCACCTCCTCACTGGCAACAAAGAAAAAAATGTATCGTTCCACATTGTGAAGAAATGTTAGTTGAACGCGAAGGTTATGTATGATCCGATCTTATTCATTGATAAGTTCAACTCGCACCTCTATACTTGTGTATCAAGAATGTATCAGTTGCATCAGTACAGTCTGCCTGAACCATTTATTAATTGTGCAAAACCTGCTTAAGAGGACCACAGGCAGTGCGAAGGAAAAGTTGTCCAAAGTCACAGGTGGTCCCTTAATGAAGGTACTACATGAAAACTAAAACCAGTGATCTAGCACATGTAAGTTACGACAAAAACGGCTACCAAACCAGACAGAAGTTTCCGAAAATTTCGAAAAGTACATTACGATATGTAATGCGATCTTCTGAATAATTTAGGTTCTCGCTGATGTTTCGATGAAACGCTTATGTTAACGCGCAATCGGCGTTTTACGGCGGCGTTTATGACCCCGTGGCCTAGGCTGTGTGTACATTGCCTGAGTTTGCACTTTGCCTGTAACATATAGATTGCAAAGTAAGTCTCAGTCATAGTTGGCAGCAATAGACCCTTTTCACGCATGCGCAGGAGCGGTAGCGGCAGTAACTTACGGTAGCGGCAAATTCCCAATTTGGTAGTTAGACCGGCGCGTGTGTGACGCTTCTCTACGAGGTTTGTACGAAATTTTCATCCAAATCGTCGTACAACTGCTTCAGTTAATTCCTTTCTCGACTGAAGACAATTTATAAAGATATATAGAAAAAGTTAACTACCAATTCTTTTATTACGCCAATTAGGTGCCAACGGTCCTTTTTGCCACGCCCACATCCGGACATGCGCAGTTCAGCGTGAAAAGGGTCTATATCATAACTTCACACCATGGTTACAAACTAGCTAGCCTATAATTCCCTGCATCATTGTAAAATCCCTTTTATTGATGCACATTTGCACATCTTCAATCCTTGAAGATGTCCCAATTGGGACATCCCTCATGTCAATAGATCCTTGAAATATTGTGGTGAGTTCGAGCCCCCGTGCTGACATTAATACATCGGTTTTTTCAAGACACCTGACGAAACGTATACGTATAGTGTCTTTAATATTATTTCTCGGACACTTGCTGATTCCCAAAGTTTGTGGGCGCGATAGTGTCATTTTAAGATCGAGAAAGTAAATGTGAGTATGGAACCCTGTTTGTATCAAAATTAGTTGCTCACAGCACCACTCCAATCTATATTGAAACAAGTGCATCTACAATCTGAACTTGAACCTCTCTTAAACCCACAGGTACATGGAGTCAGCTACTGGTGCCTTGTTCTGTCCCATACATTGCATACATTAATATCGCACTCCCTGTCTTGGTGGACACCCTTAATGCAAGGTCCAGTAGGTTCCGATTCGACCTCCATGTCATTTTGGCACTGTTGACTAAAAACTGACTAAAAATACAAGATTTAATACATCTGCCCTGCAGCATCAACTAGTGACCCTATCTTTTTCCTGAAGTTACTCTTTCGACATACATACTTACATGTCCCCCTTATCATATCCCTGCAACTCTGTAGCCTTTTTAACATATGTTCCCCTCTATTTCTCTTCGGTTCCCTAAATAACTATTGCTTATGATTAAATTTACCCATAACCTGATCATAAAACCACATGCACAGAGGGTTTTGTCCAGACCTGTGTTTCTTCAAGGGACTACAATCAATCACCCCTGTCTGATCGAAACAGTTCCCAAAACCTTAACCACAAAGCCTATGGCGACTCACTGCCAAGTATTTGTAGCCAATTAATTGATCGCAACCTTTCCCGGAGACCCTCATAATTCGCCTTAATAAAATTATCTGCAATCGCTATTGCTTGTTAGTCAACAGAAAACAGAGAATATTATGGTCACTATCCCCAATGTGTGAAGACCCTTTAGAGTTTTTACCAACAGTTATGTAAAGTTCGAAAATTTTCGGAAACTCCGCAAACCTATATAGTGACTCGCTCACACTTGTTTTTGAGCAAAGGAAGCCCTAGGTTGAGCTACAATTTGCAAGCTCAGCAAGCTCACCTAATATGTCTAAAGAACGAGCAAAAATCGCCTAAAACTGTCAGAATATGCTTCAAACAGCACCCCAGACCTCAAAACGATCAATCCCTCCACCGAATCCTCCTATAGAAAACCAAAGAAAATCGGGAGCTTGCCCAAACACGTTGGATCATTGCAACTGAAACGACCACCCGGTATTTATGTAATGGCCTAAAATGGCAGTGGTCTTTTCTTTAAATCAAGCTAGTTTACAAAATACTGTTTTTACAATACAAAATGTACAACACTATGACAAGTAAACTCTACATCTTTTTTATACTACAGTCAAACCTCCATAATTTGACTCCAAAGGGACCCAAGAAAAAATTCAAATTCTCAAAAATTCAATTTATGGTATTTTTTATTAAGACGTGGGAAAAATAGAACCATATGCAGGACATCATATAAACTTTATTCAAACATTTATTATGTTATTGAGTGCAGTATGAGAGCAATACATTGATATGTAACCCATATATTGGGTGACCAGCAACTGCTTCATGCATGTTGCTTCTTTGATATGTGGTTTAAAAAATCGTCAATTCTTCTCCAGAAGACTTACAGGAAAGCCTATACAATGGGAGATGTCAACAAACGATCACTTCTGACCGCCTGCATTCATTAAAGATACAGTGCGAACAACATATTAAATAGCATGTAGTATATACTCAGTATTTTGAAATTATTGTTCAACTTCTCGAAAATATAAGTTATCGAGGTACAAATCATGGAGGTTTGACTGTATTAATAAGTCTACCAAAAATTGTCCGATAGTAGGCCATTTGATACAAATATTGAGAATAATGTAATCTACATTTTGGTCATTTCAGATGTGCTCAAAATATCTGCCAAGAGTTGCAATTAATAAATGCGCAAATTCGGGTGCGCAACATTCATAATGATCATGAATTAACTTAGTCCGATATATCAGTAAGCCACCATCGGCTGAAGAAAAAAAAACATTTAAAAATGCTGTCCTTATTGAGAAAAAACTAATTGTCTGGCACCCAGATTTCATCTTGTGCTTAGTACTTCGGCTCAATCATATGCACTGTTTCAGTTCTGTCCAACCCATGCATGCCTGCTTTATATCAGCTCAATTAGCTCATAGGCGACATATTAAAAGTATTAAAATTGTATTTATTTTGTGAGTCACCGTTCATTGTATGTGTTAGTAGAAGTTGCGCACTCGACATTGTACATTTGTTGAAGGTGCCGACGGGCATTTTGAGCATCATATGAAATAGCCAAAATGTAGATTAGATTGTTCTCAACATTTGTAAACTATTAAAAATTATTTATGCGAATGATTAGAAACAGGAAACGAGTTGTGTACGGAAAAATTACTATAGCAGGCTCAGATGAGGAACACAAAACGGAACCGGAATTCAGAATGGCTCTTTAAACCAGAACGAAGCCTGGACATGAACAAATATCAGTTCGATGCCCTGCTCATGCACATGTGTAATATACCACTGAAGCCAAGTAAATGACTGCTGTGAATGTTATGTAGGGAGGCAACATGCAGCGCTAATTGCATTGGGTTATGGTGTACATGCATGCAGGAGATAGGAGCAGAATTGATCGTTGTCATTATTGCATTAGTTATGAGAGACAAACATCGGGCTGGGTCTGAATACAAATAACTACTTTTATTTGCTAGTGAGAACATCGATAGCTGCAGTGCACCACTAATAATTGTCAGCTGAATGTGGCAGACTGATGATGTGCGCTTTTATGTAATAGCAATATTCATATTTTGTTTGGCTATAGCTGCGTACTGTTGTTTATTTTCGGAATGACATGAAAAAATTTACGGAATGCACCTGCCTTCTGCCATGATATTTATTTTTATGAATATTAATTATTATGCACATATTTGTGCACTCATATATTTTATAATGAAACGCTATTTTATTTAATTACAGAAACCGTGCGGTTCTAAACTTAATATGTTTTTATTTATGATTTGATAGATGCATAGGAATGATTTCCTATGCCACAAATGGATCGAAGCTGAACGAATCCGGAAAATGGGACCTTTGGACCTTTATGTACGAACTATCTACTATCTACCCTGCAATTTTCAGCTATAGTTCAAGATTATTCAAAATGAGGGCGAGGTTTTTGCGTTCGTGTACCTCTGCGATGTACAGGTTTTGCATCAACTGGTATAGCACAATGTAACCCTCATTCAGCATACAGCACAAAAAATTCATTCTGCTCTTCGATCGACGTTAAAATCCGCCCTAAGTATCGGCCCATCCAATTTCTGAATAGACCACGTCGCTGTCGTGTAGCCGGAATCATATAGCAAGCGCATCAATATCAAATTGCCCGTGAAATTAAGAACGACGAACCAAAAACCTTCAATAATTTGCGAAAATTGCATGCCATGTACGTCAATCAACTCAGTTTCGCTATACGATAGCAGGTCCACTAACGAACATTTTTGGAAACCCATAATACGGTGATAGGAGCAGTAAGAATTTTAAAACCGCAGGCTAATGAATTGTTTGTCACAGTTTTCGTAATAATATTCAGCAAACACTGTATGAAATACTATGTATTCCTCTATATATAGGAGGAATGAATTGATCTTTCGTTTAAAAATAGCAGATGCGGATTTTGAGGGGTTTCTGGGGTTTCCGGAAACCTGTCAAGGCCTCAAGAAGATGCGCGCGTTTCCGAGATTTCAGGAAAACTGTACTCCAGAAATTAATAGTTTACATGCCTATAAAGACAAGCAAAAGCTATTTCATAGCAAATAACCAGGGTGTCTCGCCAGAAAGGAGCACCGAAGATATTAAGGGAACTATGTGGAATTTTAACTTTCGAACCGTTTCATTGAAAGGGTTAGTTCCATTTTCAAAGTTGGAGAGCATGCAGGATGAGATTCATAGATGGTAGAAGTTATGAAGCGATTTGATGCACACATGATTTACAGCAATTTTCTATCTTAGGAATTGAATAATCAGGAAGAGTAGCCATACATAGCTCTACATAGCTCTACATGCATGTACTGCCTTAATTTCTCTGGTACTGGTCGATTCCCATAGTGTTTGTGGGCGAGGTAGTACCGTATAAGGAGAAATAATTTGTGAGCCAAAGGATATAAATTGCTTTGGATAGCAATTTTCTAGTATTGCGCATGGCATGCATCACTGCAATGCTTGGAAGACTAAGCAGAGAAGCCAAACCGGTG
Organism: Glomeris hexasticha; assembly: GCA_034695945.1. Taxonomy (NCBI): domain Eukaryota; kingdom Metazoa; phylum Arthropoda; class Diplopoda; order Glomerida; family Glomeridae; genus Glomeris; species Glomeris hexasticha. The sequence goes on from JAQIWR010002319.1 coordinate 8,620, forward strand.
GGTGGTATTCACAACTATGCTCACAATTTGTGGATGAAATAACTAAACAATGTTTTGTGATCACAGATTTATTCCTTATAACTAACGATCAGATTGCTCGGAGATCATGTGTTTGTAACGAAAATGTTCAAAGTGATGTCCATCAGCTGCATAACATAAATGATACCTATTCAAAAGTGAGTGATAAAAATCTGCAAGTCGCTCTGCTATTATTGAACCAATACCATCTACAATTTGGTCCTTCAGTTCTTGCAATGTTGCTATCGGAGTGGCATACACTCTGCCCTTGAGGTAGCCCCACAGAAAGAAGTCTATCGGTATTATCATGTGACCTTGGCGGCCAATGCACAGGCCCCCCTCGACCAATCCATCCTTGTGGAAATGCTGTATTAAGCCATATTCTCGCACTCGGAGAGCATACTATGCTGGACAACCACCTGCTTGAAACCACATATACTTCTGTATGACCTTTATAGTGGCACAGCATCCACAAAGTCTGTTACAACTCCCTGAAGAATTTCTTCAAGAAAACGATTTCCTGTCAATGTGACATTGTGAAACATATTGTTTATTTATTGCATACACAAATTGTGAGCATAGTTGTGAAGCCCACCAACCAGTTTGGCTTCTCTGCATGCTTAGTCCTCCGTGGATTGCAGTGATGCATGTCATGCGCAATACTAGAAAGCTGCTGTAAAATCTTACGTGCATTGAATCTGTTCGAAACTCATACCATCTATGAATCGCATTGTGCTCTTCAACTTTCAAATTGAAACTAGCCCTTTCAATGCAACGGCTTGTAAGTTCGAATTTTAATAACCTTGAAATAATTATTCAAGCTCAATGATAATGTCGTCTTTGGATTCATCATAGTCGAGTTCATCTTTGACTGCCAATTTGCATTCTCCAAATTCCCTATAGTTCCCTTAATATCTGCATGAGGTGCTAGGAAATGGATCGACAGTAGATAGTTTAGCCTGTGAGCGCTGATCTGATCTTGGTGCAGATAATACGTATACCTAACGTTATTTTATAGAAACAATATTTACATGATATGCACTAATTTTCAGTAGACTATCACTGACAAACAAATTAAATGTTGAACGCAATAAATCCCACTTATTGAAATTATGGGCAAATTATTATATTATGTAACACAATAAGATTAGCATTACCCCGCGATTTATTTCGAAGTTGGTGATTGCTTTATCATTTGCTGCAGCAAAGGAGTATAGAATGCACCCAAAATATATGCAATATATTGCAACATAAATCGATTACAGCATGTTTTCTTACCGCTAGTTCAACTAAAGTGCATCATGAGAAAATTGATTGCCTAGGCAGTCATGCTTGCACATACACGTCATACATAAAATATCCGAATTTGAAAACCAGGTTATAAAAGTTTATTCAAGAAGGTCGAAATAATCGCTCTGGTGTAAAAGCACTCGAACATTTCTGAAACAACAATTTTAGAACTCGTAAATTCACGAGGCAACTTATTCACAAAACATTAATCAAAAGGAAGGTATAGATAGATATGCATATGCTTCATTAAATGCAAGTGCATAAAGAGAACGCTGGTCTATTCAAATTCAACAAGCATAAGGAATTATTACCAAACGGGGTTTGCAGTTTAAATTTAATTGTGAATTAGACTTGCATGTATAATAATCTATTAAAAATGTATGGAGTATTACATGTTATACAGGCGTATTTGGTCATGTGGAAATAACTTTTATGCCAGCAATGAAATAAAATGACGACTTAGATTAAACGTCGTGCATGCATGTCAAGACAATTTTGGAAATGCTGAGCAAAGATGAAGTTTCCGATATGCCTTTTCAGCGAAACGCCATTACAAATGTACTAAATCAAAATAAGAAAAACATTTTCATCATATTGGGGGTATTGCTTGTCATGCATGACGCCAAAGACCACGTTTTATTTACACTGTCCTGGCATCATGAGTTGCTCAAACTGCATGGCTTTGCCTTCTGTATTATATATGAAACTGACCAGTGCATGTCTTTAGGGCATGTAGGCATCATAAGCCAATTTGAAATCTCATGCATGTACAGGACAGTTATCATGGCATCATAGCGATGTAAGTTAGGTGTTGGGGTGCAAATTCGCAACGACATAAGGTTCCATTTCCAAGCTAGCTGATAAACTATGCACAAAATGTGCAGCATAGCAGCTAGCTTCCGTTTCATTCCACATGTATATGACAACCTACATCAAGTTACATCCAAAATGTGCGCAACACGCTTTATTGTTATCGGCCATATGTGCTGACGATTAGGAAGAGATTTCTCCTCGCTCAAAATTCCGATAATTAACTCCCGGATAATGCTATCATCGATTACATACGCTAGATTGGCTTGACAATTATACGGATGTTGCGTACAGACCATATTGCAGTGCACGTGCCGTGCATATGTGATGCAATTTCACTGCTACTTATATATATGTCAACAGGTTGTTAAAATGTAGTCGTTGCACTATCAGATAAAAAATATTAACATCAATTGTACCGATGTATCGAATAACCTAATTTTGCCTATAAAAGACATATCAGAAGCTCTTGTATGTTATGCCAAGATCAATAATGCCATCGATCGCATCTGATTAATATTGTTGGCACACGGAAACGCCCATGCAGCAACAAGCATATACTCGAATAACATTTTGTTTACGAACCTATGGCCCAAGTGAAACTAGCATCTACCTGTTCACCTGCCAGAAAGGGGCCACTACCACCAAGTCGTACACTTTTTAAC
>JAQIWR010002320.1:0-11400 GCA_034695945.1 Glomeris hexasticha
TACAAAAGCCCAAATAAAAGAACGTGTTTTGAACTATTATGTCTAATTTATTGGTGTTAATTGCGTTTTCTGGCTTTAAACAGTGCTCATTTAACGAACATCATGTTCGTAAACGCAAAAATACTCTTGACCTGGACAGCTCCCTCCGTTCGGCGTGTGAGATGCCACCTTAACAGCTGTGAAAACAAGACACCGGTTAATTACCTGTCCGATCAAGTCACCGGCATCGTTAGTTTCCTTGCTGTCCGACAACTTGCTGAGGAACTCCGATGTACCGGACTTGGCGATCGTGCCGAGATTATTGACCAGGTCTGCTTTCGTCATCCCGACACCTGTGTCAGTAATATGTAGTACTTTCCCATCTTTGTCAGCCTGGAAATGAAATATTTAATGTTAATCTCATCTACATATGTAAATTCCCTAATTTTTAATACTTTTATCCTGATGGTGGTCTCTTCCGTTGCGTCCAGCGCTGTCTTATCCGTAAGGGCCAACAATCTTATCTTGTCTAGGGCATCAGATGCATTTGAGATAAGTTCTCGAAGGAAAATCTGTCAATTATATACAAAAAGCGAATAATTAAATTGTAATTATACGTACATTTTTGAAATTGGTTTTAAAAATAACACTAACTTCTTTATTTCTGTACAGCGAGTTGATAATCAACTTCATCATTCGGTTAACTTCAGCCTGGAATACAAACTTCTCAGACTTTTCCCTCAATTCCTTAACCTGGGCAACATTCAACCCATCCAGTTTAATGGCTTCTTCCTCTCTATAAATCACAATAAAATAAACCAGTTCAGTCAAATAATCCACATTTACCAGTTGCAAACAACGTGCAGGCAAACAGGGGACTCTCAAACAGTGTCAAATAAACAGATGCTCAAAACAAACAAAGCAAAGTGGGCGATTATAATTCCCGCGCAATAATATTGCGTAGGATAACACGGCGCGCAACATTACAATCACGTTACAACGGGGAGTGTTGCGCGCGATGGAATCTCGCGCAAGAAAGTTGCACGAAATCCAGAGTTGGAAAATTTGAATATATTTGCCTTTTAACGACTTCGTCGTCGGTTCTAGACGCATCCCGGCTGCTTCCTAAATCGATGTCAGCAGTTGGGGCTTCTTCGTCGTCATCTTGGGCTCTACAAGCTCCTGAATTTCGAGAAAATAACGGAAAATTGCGAGTTATCGTATGCACACGTTCGAAGCGCAGTCGCCATTTTTGATAGAAAAATATAATAACTGTCGTTTAGGATATTACCTGCGATTAAAACGACAAGAGCGATGGCGAAAATAAATTTTTTCATTCCTACGGCTAAGTTTTATCGCCAGGAGAAGAGAATAAACGCGTCGACGACACCACAACTCGATCGACCGGCGAAGTGTCGCGAAATTTGCGAACGTTACCAAGGTGATCAACCCATCCACCAATAGGAATCGACCACGCATTCGCCTCCAACCAATAGCAGCTGCTTGGAACAGCGGCAAGCAACTTGGCTTACTGTGATTGGTGCGAGTCACGTTCCAGTAGATTCTTTATTGATAACCCCGCCCAAGGAGGTTGACCCTGCAAACCTAAATATAGTACATACAGCGCCGCCTCGTATCATCCTTTGGAACTATATATAGTACATTTCCTGCAGGCCCCCTCGTGTCTATTTCAGAAATATAAACGGATTGAAACTGGCAATAAAATATAAATTGCTGAATTTTAATATACTATAAAAGATATAAATACCGTTTTACAACCGAAATTAACCGTTGTGCATTCGTATTCTTGCTTAGTTCGTTTTCACTTGGTTTACATCATATTATGAATTCAATGACGTCACGCGCACGTCAATCAATGTCACATTCGCACATGCGCAGTAAACGTTAAATTACATAACTACGCTGAATTCAAATTCCTTCAAGATATAAACTCCGATAATAGTTTCAGAGATTATCTTTCATTATGTTTTGTTTTGTCAGATGAAATTCGAACCGATTCAGCGATTTCTAACATATTTTTTCTCGCGGTCGAAAATTTGCCGCCATTTTGAAAGCAGACCTAATGTGAAAACCTGGCACGTTTTTATAGATCAAATGTATAATAACCATAGAGATATATTAATGATAATAACCGAATCTACACACTGGCAACAATCCCATTTTATTTCATTTGGTAACAATGTAATTATGTCACATTCATATTAATTTTTTATACATTTGGCAGTGCATATATGTATTCTTATCCTTGGATTAAAGGAGAACAAAGCTTTTTCATGCCATGCTTGAATCTTTCACTGTTTATTCATTTAATATCAAGGAATCTAGTAGTATCATTCATTTTTGTATCAAAAATTTAGCTACAGCGACGTTACATCGCTAAAAGTTTTGGCCGCCGCAACGGAATTTCGACCACAACATGACGTCACGCAGCGTTCTATTGGCGTTCGATTAGCGTTTCATTGGTCGCCGCTCTCCCTCATACGTCACAAACGCGGCCTGGCGCTCGGGGAAGAGAGGCCAAAACGGCCTCTTGACCTATTTCGGCGATTTATTTTTAATTAATCGGGTAAAGTATCAAAACCCGGATTATTATTATGAATAAGACTAGTGAGTACACCGACTCATAACAAATTTCAGCGAATAAAAACGCAACCAAATTAATAAACTAATTGAAGAAACTTGTGGAAGATGTATTTTTTTAAACAAGTTTATTGTTACCGAATTACTTTGTAAGTATTTCACATTAATACAGCAGTTCTTTTAACGATTTTTATTTCGTTTTTGTACTGTGCTATACTTTAAACAGATGCAATTCAAAGATATAAGCATCATGGGAAATGGCACATCGAGTTACTAAAATTCATTGCGCATCACGACATCGCGGTAAAATCTATACAAAAAACACATTTACATCGTATTACGATAGATATACAAACACCTTTTTTAAAAGTAAAAAGTAACGTTTAACGTTGTTAGTAGTAGCCATCGTAGTTAGGATATTCCACGGGATGTTCCATCGTTGCTGGGACCGTGAAGTCTTCGTGTTGGACAGGGATCTCTTGCGTGATGTCCTGTTCGATGGACATCATGGAATCTGTCACGTGGTCCTCGCCAGGAGCCTGGGATTGGTCACCTTCATTTGTTGGGACTTCACTGGAAGATTCTTCTGCAAGGGCATCACCTTGCTGGAAAACCTGGGTTGACGATTCGAAAAGCCTTCCGTAGTACTTCGCTGGGTCTTTGGTAGATCTGTACCCATGTGGCAGGGGTGTTCCCGAGGTTAGGGTTCCAGTCATGGTAGATTCTTGACCATCATCCAAGGCGGAGGAAGATACACCGGTGATTGATTCAGCTGGTAGAGTCTCAGGAATTTCTGCGCTTGGATGGATTGTGGATTTGGATCCATCTTCAGGGTTGTACCGGGACTCTGGGAAGATGGTGGACTTCTGGGATAACTTGCCATAGACTTGGACCGGAACTGGTGCCTTTGTGGCGTTGACATGTTGTTTGTATGTCAAGGAAGGATCTTGGGAATGCTCATAGGAATGCCTTCCATGTCCTTGCGGTCGAGTAGTCATTGTTGGCTCTGTACCATCTTCAGGGTCTTCATCAGAATCTGGATCCAAGGTAGTAGGTGTTGCCAATGGTTCATCACCATCATCTTCCAGTTCAGTTACAGAAGGGTCAGATGTTGCCAATTCATCATCTTCTGGTTCGTCGGTGGAATCGGTAGTTTCCGATGGTGTCCAGTGACCGGAGCGTTCAACGTGGATCTCCCTGCCCAGGTCATCAGGTACTCGACGAGAATGGTAGCTTGCTTTAGTAGTCATCTTGATGTTCCTACGGATAGGGATAGTGGTTCCGTGGAAGTAACCGTGATCGTAACCTTCTGTTGAAGTTGGATCCTTTGTTGCCGTCATCAAGGTAGTATCTGGATTCTGGGGAGCATCACTGGGGATGGTACTTGGGGAGGATTCCAGGAAGTCGGTGTCGTCATCAGTTTGGTAGGTTGTAGTAGAATCCGGGATGTCATTGGGTATCGCGTGGTAGTCTGGGATTACGGTAGACTGGTAGAACTTGCGTTGACGGTACACCACAGGAACCTCTTTGGTCTTGTATTCAGCAACATTACGATTGTATGGACGGTCAGATTGCTTGGTTTCATACGGTACTTCATCACTGGAGGATTCTTCTTCATAGAAGGCAGTTGTTCCGGTAGCAGGAGTCTGGGATCGTTCCTTGTAACCCGTTGAATCTACCAGGATGGTCGATCCGGTCTGCGAAACAGGTTCTGTTGAATCAGGAGTTACAGTTGGAACCGCACTTGAATGTTCCCCATGGTCTTCGTAGATGGACTCCTGGGGCATCATCGTACTCTGGTGGGAAAGCCTTCCGTAGTACCTCACCGGAGGAGTCTTGGTAGTCTTCACGTACTGGGGTTGCTTGACCGTTGTATCGTACGGATGCCCATCCTGGTAAACTGGATGTTCGGTGGCCTTGTATGTGGTTTGAGTGAAGGCTGTAGAGTCCTGGTCATCTTCTGGTAGAGAGGACATTGTGGGAACAGTCTGGGATGGTTGGAATTCCTCAGAGGTACTTTGAGGAATCACGGTGCTGGGGTTAGTGTGAACAGCTTCCAATGGTTCAAGAGTACTGGAATCGGTAGTGGCTTCATGAACAGCTTCCCTTCCATTCTGGTACTCTGGAGTCATGGTAGTTCTTTGAAACATCCTTGTGTAGAACTTCGTCGGTGGCCTAGTCTTCCTCTTCCTGTACTTCCTTGAGGTTACATCGACGTAGAAATCCTGATCTTCTGGAACAGCACTTGCCCCGGCTGAAGTCATGGTTAGTCCATTAACGTCTTCTGGTTCAACACTGGTGGAATCGACAGTAGTAGACACCGAAGAATCTTCTATTTCAGATGGAGTCGCGGACACCTCGGTGACGTGCTCGGTTGGAACATTTCCCTCAGCGGTTACGGTGAAGTCAACGGTGCTATCTGGCTGGTGGTCACCCAAGTCCATGTACTCCAGGTTCATGGTAGTCCTCCTTTCGTACCTTCTGCCATACTTCTGAACAGGTGCCTTGGTGGTAGTCTTGTACATCGGTTCCTCGTAAGAGTCCCTGCCAACGTACTTGTAGGTAGTAGATGGGACATCGGTGTATCGATCACGGTGGCGTTCTTCCTCAACGGTAGAGTGTCCAGTAACTGTAGCAGCTTCGTGTTCAATGTCCAGAGGGGTCATGGAGAATCCAGCGTGACCATCACTGCTCCCGGTTTGATCTTGTTCAGTAGTAATGCCAGGAGTAGTTTCAGTCGATTTATCTTCATGGTGGTCATCAGGTTTCGGATCCTCAGTGGTGTGGTAAACCAGTCTGCCGTAGTACTGAACAGGTGCCTTGGTGGTCGTGGTCACGTACATAGGGCCTTCATGATTATCTCGTCCAGCAGCTTTGTAATGAATAGTGGACAAGGCATCAGTTGTTTCGTCCTGATCCAGAGCAGAGGAAGTACGTCCAGTCACTGCTGTGGTGTCCTGATCAGCATCCAGAGGAGTCATGGAAGCACCTGTGTGGTCCACTGTCCTTCCAGCATCATCCAGGATAGTAGTAACACCAGGGGTCGTTTCAGTGCCATGGTGATCATGATGGTCTTCGGGAATCGAATCCATTGTGGTGTGGTGACCTAGTCTGCCGTAGTACTGAACGGGTGCCTTGGTAGTCGTGGTAGTTTTGTACATTGGTCCGTCGTAAGATTCCCTTCCAACGTACTTGTAGGTGGCCGATGGGACATCAGCGGATTGGTCATGGTCATCTACAACGGTGGAGTGTCCAGTGACTGCAACAGTACCATCTTCAACATCCACTGGTGTCACGGATGCACTTGTATGGCCATCAGTTCTACCAGCTTCATCTTGTTCAGTGGTACCAAGAGTAGTTTCAGTGGCTTGGTCTTCACGGTGGTCATCGGGTACGTAGTCCATCGTAGTATGGTACGCCAATCTTCCATAGTACTGTACCGGTGCCTTGGTAGTCGTGGTCGTCTTGTACATCGGTTCCTCGTAAGAATCTCTGGCAACAGCCTTGTAATACGTTGTAGATGGACCATCAGTGGAGTGCCCGTAGTCCTGGATCAAGGTTGGGTTCGATGTCACAGTCGAGAGGTCATCATCATCAGCATCCAGAGGAGTCATGGAAACTCCAGTACGACCATCAGTACTACCACCTTCATCTAGTTCCGTCGCCAAGCCTGGAGTAGTTTCAGTGGATTGATCTTCGTAATGGTCATCCGGTTTGAGGTTCACTGTAGTTTGGTAAGACAGTCTGCCATAGTGTTGAACTGGTGCCTTGGTCGTCGTGGTCATGTACATAGGTCCTTCGCGGTACTCCCTGCCAACAGCTTCGTAATTAATAGTGGATGGGACATCGGTGGCTTGGTCTGGATACTCGGTTACAGTGGCATGTCTAGTCACCGTGGTGTCTTCTTCAGGATCCAAAGGGGTCATTGAAACCCCAGTATAGTCATCTGTTTTGGGAGTATCATCAGCATCATCTTCTGTTGTCACATCAGGTGTTGTCTGGGACACATGGGATTCGTAGTGGTCATCAGGTCTGGGTTCAATGGTAGTTTCGTAAGACAGTTGTCCAATATGTCTAATGGGTGTCTTCGTGGACTTCAAGTAGTTAGATCTTCTCGTGAAGTTAGCGATGAAGTGGTAGAAGTTTCTTGCGGGAAGGTAGGCAATGGTCTGGGTAACTTCTGTACCTTGGTCATCAACGTCCAATGGAGTCGAAGGAACGGTCTCAGTCTGGTGTCCAGTCTCATCATCAGAAGCAGCACTGGTCAATGTGGTTATGGAAACACCTTCATCGCCAATAGTCTGGAACTGGTCTTCGGTAGTTCCCTCGTAGGACATTCTGCCGATCACTTTAACGGGTGGAACTGGGGAAGTAGTCTTATTCTTGCATGGTTCTGGTGTCCCAGAGTGGTCATCGAGACTGGTAGCATCATCATCAGTGACGTATTCGGTGGTTGGAAACATGGTGAAGTCCTCGAGGTCCCCGTAAGGAGTGTGGGAAGGAACACCTGTGGCCATATGGTGGTGTTCATCATCTTCAGCCAGGGTTATACAACTCAGTGACAGCATCAGAAGAAAGGCTCTACAAAGTCGAGCCTGTAAATACACGCACAAAAAAAATGAAGAAACTTGAATAAAAAAATCTTAAACAGAAAGTAAAATAATGTTTATAACTTACCATGATAAAATCAGGAACAGCGGAGGAAATAAAACGAGGTCCAGCCCCGTGGAATCTGCCAGCAGCTACTGATTTTCGTTCGATTCGCCGCATGTTTTTATAGGGGTTTGGGCGTGTCACGTGATACAGGCAGGCCAATGGCGTTCGAGGAATAGATGGAAATCATTTTCGACCACGAAGGACAAAGAGCGACGCAATCGAAAAGATTTGCATGAATATTAGATGATTTCCGAGAAATTACGACGATTTTTATTGACCTTTGGTTCCCAATATAGCGAAATTCGGGTTTTATTATGAGCGACCTCTGTGGGTGAAATAAATTTATTGCAGAATATTTCAAGATTTCAGTTATAATTATGTTGTAAAATATGGCAACAAACATTATTTGCATGTATGTGGTTATTAAATATTTTTTTGTACGATTTACGCGATATTTTCCGATATTTTCGCCATTTTAATAACGGCCGTCATCGAGCAGACGTTCCATTTTTCAAATTCAAATTTCATCGAACGTCCCGGCGCCCATCCGCCAATCGCGATCGCAATCAGCAATTCGGCCACGCCTTTAAACAGCCATCCGCCAATCCCCGTTAACTTAATCAATCCTAACCGCGTTTTTTGAAATCTCGGTGATAGTACATTTCTTTCTTGTTTCTTATGTCAAGTCGTAATATATTATGTTTGGGGTTTAAAAATTTCAGTTTAGCTTTTTCCGCGGCTTTTCAAACCAAAATTGCGATCCATTTAAAAACTGTTGCGCTGATTGCACACATGTAGTATTCTTGGTAGTATACTAATTTACATTAAAGGTGAACTGACCGAGATTCCTAACACAATCACGTTTTTGTGAAAATCGATCGATATAATCACAAACAATCATATCCCAAAAGCTGGGGTGTCTAGAGTACGGACATTTTGAGATTTTTGAGACAAATGTTAGGTTGCTTTGCTCTGATTGGCCAAGATGGGTACCCTTTTGCGTGCTATGTAATGTCGCATTTGGAAAAATGCTCATAACTTTTTCTTTCCAATTTGTAATCGATTTCTGCTTGCACAACTGTTATAAGGGACATTATACCTACTAAATAACCAATTATCAGGGTACCTTAAAAAACCGTGTCAGTTCACCTTTAAACAAACCTGTACAATAAACATCTCGGCAGCATTTATTGCCATTCATTCGCCAAATCTCCGTGAATTTCCCTTATTACAGTGTTGCCTAGGTTTAAAAATACCATATCATACACATACATATATCAATCTGAAATTTTTTAATTAATAATTATGAAGGAAAAAAAAAGAACTAAAACACAAATTATGCATAAACCAACCAACTAATAATACGAGCAATATGTCCACTTTCAAAAAGACACAAAGAACACGAACATTAATAATAAAAAAGTATCACATATATATCCCCTTATTTCGATTTAACCGAGGTTTTCGTTTTGCTGGACGGAGTCGCGGAACCGAGACTAAACCTCTTGGTGTTACTCGATGGTGTGACGGATCTCACTGGCGTGTTGCCAACTCCACTCGAAACAACTTTCCTATTTTCCAAAAGTAACATACATATGTAAACCTTCAAACAAACCAAAATATATTACACGACTACAAACTTTAAGTCTGCTGCGGTCGGTGTTGCCGGCAATTTCATCGCGACGGTTGCTTTCATCGGAACAGCCTTATTTGTAATTCCTGCAGCTTTCTTTTTATTAATGGCCAGAGATTGCTGCAAAGTTTTGGGAACGATGGAGTTCAGGAATTTCTTCGCCGACACCGAATTGTTGCCGTTCGTCGTTGCCGAATCTGAAATGTAATTTTGCGCAATTTATATAAAAATACTATAACAATGTCAGGGTGCAAAGTGGAACACAGGGAAAAAAATATAGGAAATATAGGAATGTTGATGGAAAATATATGATGAAATATAGGAATGTTGATGGAAAATATAGGATGAAATATAGGAATGTTGATGGAAAATATAGGATGACATGTACGAATGTTGTTGGAAAATATAGTGTGAAATATAGAAATGTTGGCAAGATTTCGTATATAATGAATAGATGCAGGGTCTAAAAGTTTGTATATTTTTGTTTATAGCTTCTTACGCATGATATTTACCTAAAAAGTAATGCAGTACTGCGGACAAATAGGAAGTCATATGCACCCTAGCAAATGGTGCCAAAATTATTTAACCTTTACACTTATTTTAAGGTCATCTGCGTTCCATCTTTACAACTGCTGAAGAAACATATGTTACCGGCAATGTGCGAAATCAGGCAATGTGCAAAATTTTCCCGTAAAAACGCCGATTACGATAAAACTAATGGTTTATCGAAAAACTCATTGTCAACCTAAATTGTTTGGAAGGTCGAAATACATATTATAATCTGCTTTTCGTTAGCTACAGATAATTAGGTTGCGTTTGTTAACTAAAAAACATAACCTAACCTAATCTAAACTAACCTGACCATCCCAGCGTAACTAAAACTGGTTAGACTTACGTATTTGCACCCTCTGGTCAATTTATGTTCACGGTGTTTTTGTGGAAAAACGGCTAGTTTAATCGTAATCTGCGTTTTTACTGGAAAATTTTGCACATTGCCTGATTTCGCACATTGCCGGTAACATATGCATTTAATTCTTATTTATTAGAAAAAATTCACAATTAAAAAGTTTGGGTTCTGGCTATTGGTTTAATTGATAAACTATTATTTGTAAAATAGAATCCTATAATATAATGTAAACTTAGTGTTTTATGGCGTGAGAAAGGATTATATTTTGTGAGGTTGGGAATGAGTTTGCGGACTTAGGGCCTAATCCGAATGTCCGAAAGGGCTTTTGTGCATGGGCTTCATCCAATAAGGGCACATAATCCGCCGACATCTTTCGGTGCAGCACACACCACGTCCGGAAATTGGGAATTAGCCCTTCCTTTATTGTAGCCAGGGAAAGTATACTGACCGTGTCGGCTTTCCATCCAATGTCGTGACGTCATAAAGGCACGCATGCGCACCCAACGTTGCTTGCAACTGCGAGAGTCGAAGCAGTACCAACCTCCTGGTATAAAAACCAAATACAATGAAATATACACCAATTGCATGGATAATTAAAGCACAGGTTTTCCCCCTGCAGGGACAGTTAAAAAGTTTAAATTATATATAGTGAGCTTCAACTCAAGATTGCACATTTCAACGATTGTTAAAAAATAATATCACGTAACCCGTGAGTAAAAATATGGATAAATACACATCTGTTAACTTTATTAAGCAAGTTACATCAATTTTGCACCATGAAATGATTTTTTGGTTTAATGTTTACTCAATAAAGGAAGAAATCAAATAGTGAATCGCTGCAACCTTGAGTTGAGACGCACTATAGAAAAATTGTTCATACCGATTTGAATCGTTTTTCGAGGCTGTGCTTCAATTATAAAATGTTATAATGAAACAAAAATATATTTCTATACCTTCTAAAAACACAATCCAACGTTTGCTTCCGTGAGATTTCCTTATGTAATATCTGAAAATGACGTAAAGCTGTTAAACAATTTATGTAAAATGATATACCTCAAGATTTATATTTTTAATATATGTTGTAGTATATATTTCACAACGTTCTCCAATTGTTACACTGTACAGGTATATAATGGGTATGTACAGTTATTGGCCACTTACACATGTGTAATATAGTGATGAGTACACACTTTATGAATGAAGTATTTTATGAATGGATGAATGAAATCATTGTTTATTTAGGCTTGGGAAAAGAAAACGACTGTTCTCTTTTTCGCAGCTCCACCTGGTTGTCGAGTTACCACACTAAAAAGTAAAAAGTACAGATCCGGGGCAATTACTAATTGTGATGTGACTTTAATTAGTCGACCAGGTGGCGCTGCGGAAATTAATTTAATAAGGGAAATAAGCCATATGGTTATTATAGTTTCCTGTTGCACTATAATTGGATTACGAATTGAAATTTCAGGAATAATTTAAAAGTTTAAGCTCAACATCGATGAACGATTCAACCTTGTCCAAGATTCAACAGCACATAATTGTAAAACTTAAAGGTGAACTGACACGGTTTTGTAAGGTACCCTGAAATTTAAACTACTTGCAGAAAAGTCACGAAGAAAGCAAG
>JAQIWR010002321.1:0-11398 GCA_034695945.1 Glomeris hexasticha
ATGTGTTCCTGAGTGCCAACACTGAGTTTTTAAAACAAACCTTAGTACAAGCAACTTCCTTATATATTGCATTAATTTATTAGGCCAAACATACTTACATACCTTTAAATTTATCCAAATAAAAAGAAGTTTACTAGTTTAAATTCAATGCTCAAATGCATTCTGAAAAAAATGTATGAGACTTAGAATATACGGCTTACAAAATTTCAGGTTGAAGTGGCACCAGGCTTTTGGTGCACCAGAAATTGCTGGATACCCTGACAACCAGGGTGCACCAGATGAGCGTAAAATGGCAAAGAATTTTCTGGTGGGCCTGTTTTAATTGGACGTACTGCTGAAGAGCAGTTAAAAGAGGCAGCAAAAGTAAAGTAGATGCAAACGCCCCTGCAAAGGCTGCGTTAGATCCAGTGAAACTGCATATTATTTGTGGTATGTATTTATAATTATTTTTATTCAGTATAATAAAATAAGTAATTTTCTAAATTTCAGACACCGTCCTGAAAAATTTTCCAACAACGGAAAAAATGTTGTTGGCATCGCAATGAACTGATATACAGAGAACAAACTTCTTCAATGATCAAAGTAAATCAAGATAAAGAAATATCTTAGTACTTTTGAAGGTAAACTTCTTTAGCGAGGGTAACTCCGTTTGTTTATGTCACGAAATGCAAATGACACACAGCTTTCCCCTCACCTACCATCCACAGTTTTCATCTACAAAATATGCAAAAATTACTGCACACATATGTCACACTATACTTCCTGCAGGTATTTTTGGTTTTTCCATAACTAATTCATTTACCACAATTTAGCATAAAAACCCACTATAATTACCCTGTCCACACCCTATATCTCCCACACCATTGGAGTAAAAATTGCGCACAAATTCAGGCACCTACATCTTTCATCACACATCAGATACCTTCTTTTACTTTTTCTATACAAACTCCCATTTCTCAGATTAAAATCAATAATGACAATCAACATAACCTTTCTGTCCATTTCCAACACCCCACTCGTAAATCTCTCTCCCCCTCTGCTGGCTGACAATTGGTGTAAACACCACTGCACTTCCTTTTTCAAAATTTCATGTACGGGGTTTTTGACGGGGTTTTTGACAGGGGTTTCCACCGCTGCAATGCCAGTTGTAACTGCACTCAAATTCCCACTTCAATATTTATTTTTCAATAATTAATTCCTTTACCACACCGCCACAACCAATTTCTAACGCCCCACTTGTACAACCCCCTCACCCCGTTATCGCTAACAATTAGTGTTAACACCACTCCGGTCCCCTTCCCGTTCACATACCATATCTCATGCCACCAAACACATTTCCACCCTACCAAATATTCCACTTATAATTACATGGTGAACCTACAGCCTTGAACCTGTGGTGCAAGCTCACAACACACCCTGTGACATATCACCTTTCTATATTTACATTCCTTACTAAACGTCACAAACTACGTATTATGTTCATTACATATTATTTGTAATAACACTTTTCAACATTACACAGTACTGTGTGACATTCATGACATTCATTTCATGAACTTACCAACTGTGTAAATTACATATGATTTTCAATAACCTTATTTTCGTTAATTCATACATGAGTCTTTACTGCCATACACAGTCCATGGTGCTGCACAAGTTAATTCTGCATTGCATGACATTCCCATGATCCTCAGCGGTGACTTTAATGTTAACTTCGCCTCTGACAAATCACATGCCTTGATCACTTACTTACAACACCACTTTCAACTAACAATTACCAACGACACACAACAATCAACAACTACAGGTGAGACAACTATTGACGCTGTATTCACCCGATTTCTAACAAACTTCCAGTCTAAAGTTTACATTTCACATGTCAGTTATCACAAATCAATTGCGTCGTTTTTACCCTCCATACAAATTTAATACTAATTACATTACTGTGACATGTCTTTCAGACTCATACCACATACAAGTTGTCATCATATTTCACCACCACGCGCTCAACGACATATTTACAAATTAACCATTTTCACATGTAGTAATGCTTACGTTTGGTGTGTTACAATGCGATAGGTTGCATATGAGGTACAATTGAAATCACGTGGTTAAGGCGTTTATTAAATACACATGTCTCCCTACACTAATACCACATTAAACTTGCCCGCCCAATTCCCATTCACAGTTCACAAATCTGCTTACATAACGTACGCACGTGGCGTTTAGCATAGCAAATGATGTCCTCTACACCACTTCCCTATCTTGAATGTGTGATCACTATGCACCCATAATTATGTATGTTATTCAACGGCCTTATTCATTCTGCTTGTTATTGAACGTAATGTTGTAAATGGTAACCTATATACCGTACATCTCACCCAAGTTGAACGTCATTCAGTATTTTCGTTACAAATACGGCGTTTCGTTATTTACATTTCCCATCTTTAGCATCGTCCTAACACATACAATTTAAATGTTGCAAACCATTTGCTCCTACAATTTCTTTCATTTTACGTTCATTTTGCATATTGCCATGCTTGGGGGCACCAGGGGGGGGGGGGACCGAAAGGGGCGGATCGTTAAATATGTTCACGGCAAACCGCAACGGCATTCACCGTTGTGTATTTCCCGTTCGTTCTCGTTGCCCAACGGTTTCGGTGACATTTGTCACATTTCAGTTTAAGGTAGAAAATGGCGGTCACAACTTTGCAAAGAAGTTTAACTTCCCCCGTGTGGTCATAAGCACACATTCGGTTTTTATATAGTGACAATATTTCGACGTTGTTTCTACGTTGTTGTGCCGTTATTTCCACACTGTATCGGAGTTGTGTAGACGTTCATCAACCTAAGGAGTTGATCAACCGTTAGTATGTATTAAGAGTGTAAAGTATGTTAAAACAACGTTGCATTTATGTCATTACGTGTTTTAGTGTGGTTAAGATGTTTCGACGTTGTTTCCACGTTATTGTGCCGTTATTTCCACGTTGTATCGAAGTTGTGTAGACGTTCACCAACCCGTTAGTATGTGTTAAAGCGTGTAAACTATGTTGAAACAACGTTACAATTATGCAGTTATGTGTTTTAGCGGTGTTACGTTGTTTCGATGTTACTTGGACGTTTTCCCTTTGTCCATCAACTGTCATTTTTAAATGTGCTAATAGTACGTTAAAACTATTTTAAACATTATTGCAACTCTGCCATTGTGCCTGTTGTATGCTGTGACGTTGTTTCAGCATTCTATCGACATTGTTTCGGCGTCATCGACATTGGTTTGGCGTCATATCGACGTTGTTTCAGCATTCTATCGACGTCCTATCAACGTCATTGAGAAGACATGTGCTCTTAGGGCCATGATAGAATATTAAACGTTGATAAGACGTCTAAGCAACGTATTTTCGATGGTGTTTAGACATCTTGTCGACGTCCAACCAACGTCATTGAGATGACATGTGCTCCTAGGGCCGTGATAGCATATTAAACGTTGATAGGATGTCTAAACAACGTATTTACGTCTTTTCGACGTTGTTTTGGCGTCATATCGACGTTGTTTCAACGTTCTATCGACGTCCTATCAACGTCATTGAGATGACATGTGCTCCTAGGGCCATAGTAGCATATTAAACGTTGATAGGATGTCTAAACAACGTATTTACGTCTTTTCGACGTTGTTTCCACATCTATCAACCGTCTCCGCATGCTTTTCTGCACATGAATGGTCTTTCGCATACTCTATTTGGGATTTTTTTTCACCCGTACATGGTCTAAACATGTTTTACAGCAAATGAACCTTGCAATATTGCCTTTTGAAAACATTGATCCAACATGGTGAACTAACTAACTCACTAACTTTACGGTTGCCAGGAGACTGCGATGTCCTCGCAACAACTTGCACATGCATCTCTTTGTGTCGTTTATCCTTCGAGCCTTCACAACCCTTCTCAAGGATGATCTGTTCGGCGTTGGATTGCCTGGCGACGTGCAGCTCATTAAAGCACAAACCTACCAGCTCAACAATGAAAGTGTACTGAAATAACCTCATTTTAATGCATGAAATGACGACGCGCAACCATTAGCGATGCACATGCGCAATGAACATGCGTCACCGAATAATATTCCTTATTCTTTACATCTCTTATACCTGCCTAAAATAATGATGAAAAACTATTCTATTTCCCTGTTTTTGAGCCAGTTTACCACAATGTTAACCTTTCTGTTCCTAACAATCGGCGTAGAGGCCATTTCGCAAAATACGACGGTCAAAACGTGCGTATCGACAAAAAGACGTTGATCTGACGTAGAAAATACGTGACTACGTCTATTTGGCGTTGTTCAGCATCAAAATGAGTGATAAACTGGTTCAATATACTGACTCAGATGAAAGAATCTGAAACTTTAGATAATATTAGTTTCGGATTGGTTGTCGCCTTTTCACGGCTTTTACATCACGACAATATTCGTCCGAGAAAGTAGTTCCTTCGTTTTTGTGCTGCCTTATTCCAAAATTAACATGCCCAAAGCTTCACAGCTATTCTAGTTGATAATACAATATATAATAATAATTTGCCAACGTTTATAAAGACAGTAGAATTGCGATAATTTTGTTTATTGCATGGAGTTTAGTGGCCAAGCAATGGCGCTTTTGCAAATGGAGTTGGGCAATTAAATAAAATTCGTTCGCAGTCGTGATGAGGTGACGTAATACTATCAACTTGAGTTGCAAATAATTGTTGTTAATATGATGATAGAATCCTTGATAGAATTATATTATTTCAACGCAGAATTGGGCGTGCAAGTCGGTGACGAGTGCGTGGCACTATTTTCTCTTGGCAAACTACTTCTGGATCCTCATGGAAGGTTTATACCTTCATAACCTGATTTTTATGGCCCTGTTCTCGGACAACAGTGGTATCTTGGTTTATGTCATCCTTGGCTGGGGTAAGTAGCTAGCGTAAGTGATCGATGAGTTATCTCGGCTGCGTAAATACGAGTGATGTTCCAACGCAGGCTTGCCGCTGCTATTCATTGTACCTTGGATCATTGCAAGAGCACTTCTGGATGACACCCTGTCAGTAATGAAATCTAATTAGAGTATTATCACAAGGTGTATATTACATTTAACACCCATTAACGTGTAGTTGTTGGACGGTTAACCTCACCGATTGGATCTTCTGGATTATTCGCGGACCTATAACAATAACCATAGTGGTAGGTTGATGAGATTACATACATTCTTTTTCATGAAAGTGTATAAATATATAGCCACATTCCTCGTTTGTTGTACGAGCGCCATTTTGAATCTCTTTGCGATCGGATTTGGGACTTTTTCACGCTTTATTGCGCTGCGGCTGTGACTATCGCATTGCGGGATGAATGTTCAAAATATTTTCCGTTAAGGCTGCAATCTGGTGTGTCTAAATAATTTTCTGTCTTACAGATTAATTTCGTGGTGTTCATCGTAGTGACGAGGGTGCTGTTCGTGAAGCTGCGGACATCTTACGCGCCAGATACGCGCAAGAAGAGGTTTAGGTACGTATACATCACAAAATTGAAATTTATGGTGTTGACGAGCTCTCAAAGATCCACTAATGGATCTAAAAGCACCCTTTAACTGATGTTGTTATAACCAAGTTTGACAGCGCTTAGTTCTTTGTTGCGAAAACAATACGACGAATAAAAAGTCTCTGCACATCTTGGAACATAATTTAAAATTCATTGTAGAATGATTTCTTTTAAGGAACTTATACGATACAATGCAGCATTTGCGCAAATGTGGGTTCGCATGATGTAAAATCAACGTTAAATTGACGTAGAATCAACGTAAAATCAACGTTAAATTGACGTAGAATCAGCTTAAAAGCAACGTTAAAGTGACGTAGAATCAACGTAAAATCAACGTTAAGTTGATGTAGAATCAACGTTTTGCGACGTCAAGTTGACGTAGAATCAACGTTTTGCGACGTCAAGCTGACGTAGAATCAACGTTTTTTGACGTCAAGCTGACGTAGTATCAACGTTTTGTGACGTCAAGTTGACGTAGAATCAACGTTTTGCGACGTCAAGTTGACGTAGAATCAACGTTTTGCGATGTCAAGTTGACGTAGATTCAACATACTTCGGTGTGGTGCTTACGTTAATGCAATGTAGAATCACTGTATGTCGATGTGGTACCAATGTTAATGAAATGTAGAATCAACATTAATATGAAGAGAATCAACATTGATGCAACATTGGATCAATGTAATTGTGATGTTGAAACAGCTTTAAAGCTACAAGTTCAACCTTAGCGCAAAGTTGAACCAATGGCAATGTCAAGTAGATTGAGCGGTATAATGCAATCTAGAACCAACGTAAATGCGACGTTGAATAAATAAAATAGCATAAGTTCTACAGTAGTGCGAAGACGAACCTTACGACAATGCGAAGTAGATTTAACAGTAACTATAATGCAATCTAGAATCAACGTTAATTACACGTAGAATCAATCCTAGTGTTTTAAAGTGATAATCTCATCACTAGCGCTAAGTGGAATTACATTAAAGCAACCAAATGCACTTTACAGCAACATGAAACCATGATGACGTTGTTTCAACGTGGATCCAACGTTGATGTTACGTCTCATGCAGAAAATATCACTTTTGTGCCGAATTATTTGCGCACATGATATTTTGCGCCCAATTCTGCTTAACTTAATGATCAGGTGTAAGTTACAAGACGTTAGAAATATGTTTAAAAAAATCTGTTTCCAAAATCTAACAAGACATTCTATTGACACAGCACAGGTTGCGCTAATTTATCGCCATCGATGCCATTAGTGTTTTTTGCCTTGCCGCATGCGGAAATTGTTTTCCAAGGGTGTAATGAGATGAAAGTAGGGTGGACTATTATTTTCTTCCATTTCTTCTTGCTCAATCAAAGTGTTCTGTTGGTAATTAGGTACAAGTAACAAAGAATTGTTGGTTTTGGTGACACCAGCTTGGTTTCGATTCGCGTATAGGAAATTGGCCCGGTCAACCCTAGTGTTGGTTCCTCTGTTCGGTGTTCATTACACTGCCTTCTTAGTGATGACTGAAGCTGCGAAAAGGGATGAAGTTGTGGAAATAGTTTGGCTATTTTGTGACCAGTTTTTTACTTCCTTCCAGGTGATTGTATTTGCTCACTGGCTCAATAATGGCGACTTACACTCCTTAATCAATTCTCTTTTTTCATCCCCAAACAGGGTTTTGTTGTTTCCGTACTGTATTGCTTTATGAACGGAGAGGTATGAACGACTTTTATATACGTATTTGACTTCCTTATGCAAACAGATCTGTGCTGAATTTTGCATGTTATAAAAAAACACACCGTTTCCAACTATTTTCTGACTAGAAAACGTAAAACAGACTGAAAAACATGCGAAACGATGAAATAACGTTGTTTCAACGTGGAAGTGACGTAGAATCGACGTAATTACGTGGTTTCAACGTTGAAATAATGTAAAATCGACGTAATGACGTTGCTTCGACGTTTAATCGAAGTAGAATTGACTGTAATGATGTTTCGATATTGAAGCGACGTAGAATCAACGTAATTACATTGCTGCAATATTGAAATGATGTAGAATTGACTGCAATGTTGTTTCGATATTGCAGCAACGTAGAATTGACATAATTACATTGCTCCAACGTTGAAATGATGTAGAATCAACGCAATGACGTTGCTTCGACGTTGAATCGAAGTAGTGTTGACTGTAATGATGTTGTTTCGATATTGAAGCGACGTAGAATCGATGTAATTACATTGCTCCAACGTTGAAATGATGTAGCATTGACTGTAATGATGTTGTTTTGATATTGAAGCGACATAGAATCGATGTAATTACATTGCTCTAACATTTAAATTATTTAGAATCGATGTGTTGACGTTGTTTTGTCGTTGCGCAGACATAGAATTTACGTAGTGACATTGTTTTGATGTCTATTTGGCTTACTTATTGCAAATCTCATAAATTTTGATTGTGCTGTCTATAGGAGTTTTTAATTGTTTATATCTGTTCCAAATTCGGAGTTGATGAATTTCAGGTTGATATTAGTTTATTTATATTAAATTATTTGTGTACAGGTGCAAGGTGAGACTCGGAAGAAATGGCAGAGGTGGAAGTTGTACAGGGTGGAGAACTCAACGTCACGATCATCACTAGCCACGCAGTCTTTGACGTTTCTTAGCAGGAATCAGAGGAACTCACTGCATTCCTGTACCCTATCAGCTGGTAGGTACAGCACATGTTAAAAATGTTCTTAAAAGTTTTGCTTCTCACGTCAGCTATTATAAATCACCTTTCTTCAATAATTTTAAGATTTTTGGTGTAGAAAACACGATAACTCACTCCTGGCGTAAAAACAAAGTTAATGCGATGTCGAGACTACGACATTATGTTGATTATACGTCGATTCAATGTTAGCATTTATGTTTTGGGTAAAAAATGTTTGCTTCCTTCCATAGCACACGACATACTATCAACGTTGAATCGACGTTGAAACGACGTCTATGCTACATAAATATGTTGATCATATGTCAATTCAAAGTTAGTGTTTAAGTTGTGGTTAAGAAAAAATTAGTTTGCTTTCTAAACTTTCTTCGATAGCATGCGACATAGTATCAACGTTGAATCAACGTTGAAACGACATCTATGCTACATCAATATGTTGATCATATGTCGATTCAAAGTTAGTGTTTAAGTTGTGGTTAAGAAAACATAGTTTGCTTTCTAAACTTTCTTCAATAGCATGCGACATAGTATCAACGTTGAATCAACGTTGAAACGACGTCGTGGCTACGTCCATATGTTGATTCTACGTCGATTCAATGTGAGTGGTTTCGTTTTGGGTAAGAAAAAAATAAGTTTGCTTTTAAAACTTCCTTCCATAGCCCGCGACATTGTATCGACGTTGAATCAACGTTGCATCAATGTAAAAATTCCGTTATTGCACATAATGTCACGTTCATATTATGCTTTATTCAGCCAGGGAATAACTTTAATTCAGCTCTTTTATTACAGGTGTGGAAAACTTCTTAACGTTGGTCAATTAGACCTGAAAGCAAAACATTTTAAGTACCGGGAATATTTAGAAGTTATTGTTTTTTCTGATCCTTTAAAATACTAGGGATGATTTGAATTTTTTATAATAGTAACCATGGAACCAAACAAAAAAGAATGTGCCAGCGCGAATCCATCTCCAGGCGTTGGACGCAAAGAACCATTCAACACGAATTTCACTCGCAGCGCAACCCCATCTCCGAATAAGACCGAATTGCTTTTGGACAACAACACCAGCAGGTGGAGCTGTTACTCAAAAGTAAGGAGTTCAAGTCATTCTACCACGCAAACAGATTGAACCTCATCTAATCAAGCTACCCCCAAAGAAATACTGATAGCACGTGGCATACAAATTACATTTGAGAAACTGCATGATTTTGCATTATTTACGTTATTTTTACGTTGCTTCTACATTTCGTTGTATTCTCGACGTTGTTTTGACGTTGTTTTTACGCTCTGTTGTCTTTTCGACGTTGGTTCATTGTTGTTCGTGGTCTATGTCGTTAAGTGTTTTGATTTTGATTTTACGTTTCGTAGTTTTTCTACGTTGTTTCTATGTTAGTTCTACGTTCTGCTGTCTCTTGTTATTCAAACGTTAGTTCTACGTTTTGCAGTTTTTGTCGGATTGATGTTGCTTTCTTTGTGTCTTTAACTCTTGGACGTCCATTTAACATTGCTAAGACGCTGTTGCAATGTTGCTGTTACGTTATGCTGTATTTTCTATGTTGTTTCGACGTTCCTTCTACGTTTTGCCATGTTTTCTACGTAATTTCCTTACTGATTCTATGTTTCGCCGTCACTTTGATGCCGATTTAACGTTGTTTCCTTGTTGCTTCTATGTTTCATATTCATTTTAACGTTGATTTAACGTTGTTTCAACGTTGCTACTACATTTTGCGATCTTTCCAAATTCGTTGTTGCTTTATTTCACTGTCTTTAATATTCGTTTGATGTTGTGTCAATGATGCAGTAGTAGCAACGTAGTAGCAACGTTGTATCATCTTTTCAACGTTGCTTTGACGTTGTTTCTACGTTTTTTGATTTTATAGCTATAAATAAAGCATATTTTGCCGGAATTGAGCAGAACGATGCTTGCAGCAACTTGCTGCAGGAAATTGCTAAACTCCCTTACGATACACGTGATACTCAAGTTGTGAATCGCTGTTAAATGTGGCATTTTGCATGTACCACACTTTCCTATCCTCTGCAGCGATGTAATTTCACGGTCAACTAAGCAGCAAAAGTGCAGGCCAATGTTTTCGATGACGTTGCAGCGCAAGTTACCACAGGGCAATACGTACCGTACACCGCAATATGCTGGATTTTCCCACGGCTCAATACGCAACTTCATCAGGGTTGTTTCCGCTTGAAAAGCCTATTTTGCTCCATTTTAGGCTTTGCTGCATGCATTTCTTTGCAGAATGCTTTCAGGCGGCAATTTGCGACATACACCAATTTGTCGACGGAATTAATGTAGCGGAGAGAGATTTGTATGAACCTAATCCTTGCTTAGTGTGCCATACACCACGGTCGATACTTTGCCTTTCATTTAATCTAATTGTCCCTAAATCTGTGTGGGCAATATCCCATGTAATTTAATTTCCTTAAAATAAAGTGACAGCAAATAATTCTGCATTGCCAAAAGGTAGCACGGTGTAATGTAATTGCAACGTATATTAAAGTGCATCATGGTGTTGTCGCGACAGAATTTGAATCTCCGATAATAACTTCTGGATAGCTGTGAACACTTAGCAGATAAGTTGACTACCTGTTAAAGTTGACTGGAGTTTTTTTGGAATCGCACAGTTCACTGTACCACTAAGACGCTATGAGGGTGATACCTAAATGTTACCTTACAAGAAATTTCCACTTTGCCTTACAGCGCGAACAAATACCATGCTGAAATAACGCAAATTCTACTTTATATCATTTTTCCGACGTAGTTTCCACGTAGTTTCAACGTAGTTGCAACGTTGTGTGTGTGTGTTGACGTAGCTCTAACGTTGGCCTGGCGTAGTTTTAATGTAAGCTCTGGCATAGTTTCAACTCTGCGTTGTTTTAAAATAGTTTGAACGATTATGTTGTTTTGACATAGATACAACGTTGTGTGTTGATGTAGTTTTAACGTTTTTTGTGTTGTTTTGATGTATGTTCAATGTTGTGCATGTTGACGTAGTTTAAACGTTGGCTCTGGCATAGTTTCAACGCGTTGTTTTGACACAGTTTCGACGTTTGAGTTGTTTTGACATACCGTATTTCCTCGAAAAGAAGCCTGATTCATGTAGTAGCCTGGCCTCTAATATAAGCCGGGTCCAAAAACCG
>JAQIWR010002322.1:0-11397 GCA_034695945.1 Glomeris hexasticha
CGCTTAGTTAAGGCGCGATGGGCGTTTTACTGTGCTCCAGCCGATAAACTGCACACTTAGATACATAGACCGTAATAATACCTGCCCATTTGAACCCGGACTCTAATCAATCATTTACGGTAAGTGTCTTTGATACATTTCTAATAAAATTGCATCTTTTAAAGTATGGCCGAAAAATTGGCCTTAATAGGTTTGTGATTATCGGTGTAAAGCTGTTAAGCCTTGCATCTGAATTTTCCGTGCATTACATAATGTACTTGTGTGACGTTCGCATTACCTGCTATGTTTGTTTTCGTCACGTTACTCATTTCTTCCGCTAGATAGCGTTACATAATGCGCATCTTCGCCACCGTTGGCGCTACTGTACTGTATTTTGCATGTTTTCTGCACAGAGGGCGCCACTGAGCCGTGTCGCTATCAGACATCGCTACTATCGTTTAAGCTCCGCCTTCGTTTTTAGCCACGCCTCTCAGACCGATATTTTTTATAAAAGACCGTGCAGCCAGCAACCAAGTATCAGACACTCGCTGTCCTGATCACATACACTGTTCAGCTCCTAACCAGAGCTCCACTTATACACTGTTGAGCATCACATAAATGCTCCATTCACTAAACTACTTGAAACACACAAAATCTTTTGAATATGAATAAAGTCTACATTTTAGTATGAAACTTCGTCCATCATTTACTTGACGGTTTGCCATACAAGATCGCTGCCTGGAGGAGAAGCCCATAACTACACAAATAGTTGCTCAACATCGCTGCCATAGACCGCGAACCGTGACACTTGGTGTTTCGATTTGGCATCGGAATATTTTTCCCAGCAGTATATCAAGTGCCATACTTGATTGGTAAGCATAGATGACAATATTTATTTTTGCATTGGAGCAATGGAAATTACAACCACCAATTACACAGGTCCCATGTGTCAATGATCCCCTGTATCTTATCCGGCATAGGAATGGCGGCTGTAGCAGGAGTCGCGTACTTTTTCAGATATTGGAATCACCTTATAATTGCAACCTCCGCTCCGTTTATCCTCACGTTCTCATACTGGTGGCAAGAGTGGCAATGAGATTTTAGACATACCCTAGGTTTATGCTACCTCGATTTTGCAATGGCACCCTGTACATGTGTACCAAGAGAAAAGACAGTGCAAAGTTTACAAATTAGACCCACAGGGATGGACAAATGCCTAGATTCCATGCGCGCCGCAAAGCGTGTCATGTGTTTCTAGGCGTGTCAAATCCTGCGTCGCGTGAGAACCGTGCTGCACGAAAGACGAGTTGATAAATCGTCGCATAAGAACCAGAGGGTTTACATTTTTGAAATAAAAAATGTTGCAGTTAACAAAAGCATATGGTTCTAACAGCAGTGCTTAATGGGTTGTTCAAACCTTTGAAGTGGATTTTCTCAGAACTGCAGTCTGTGTAGATAGAACCCTCTAGTTCTAACACAACGACTAGCTAATGCACGAGCCTGAATAGATTGTTTTAAAATCTGCCGTTTTCTGTATCGGTTCACCTTTAATGCACACCTAAAATCTATAGCAGGGCAAACAGCGAATCTCTAGCATAAGATATTCCAGTTGCTGTGGAAACTGCTATTAAATAGTCAACTCGAAGGGACCACCCATCTTCTGTTCTGTTCCTGTTGCTAATGGGCTCTAACTGTATTTCCCCGAATATAACACCGGATCTTATACAGTCGAACCCGGTTTTAAGAGACCCACATTTAAGAGTAACTCAGTTATAATGGAGTCCTGCATTTTTAAGAGAAAACCTGGTTATAAGATATACATTTATGAAATCCCCATCAAGTCTCTTCTATATATAGGCGGGTTCGACTGCTCATGGAAACCTGTGCATGTTGACCCCTCACGGTTCAATAAAAAAGCGGTCAACTAAGTCAGGTAGGTGATCAACATATAAGGGTGGTCAATTTAACAGGTTTCATTGAAATACTTTTTTGCTCCAAAAGACACACCAAGGCTTATTTTCAGAGCATGTCTTATATTTTCATGTACAACAAACTACTTTTATTCATCCATAAGCAAAAATCTGCATTTATTCAAATACTCATGCCATCTTCCTCAAGAACATAGTCATATATCTCTCCAAACCCCGAATTCCGGTCTGAAGATGGTGGTCCACACAAAAGACACGTACAATGCATATACGAGTGCATTACATACATACCAGTAACTAACTGGGACTTATTTCTAGGGTAGAGCTTATAATACGAACGCCCTTCAAAACCATGCTATACTTCGTCTCAGTCCAAGCTAGCTGAAATTGCCTCCCACATCTCTTGGGGGTTTATACAGGAAAGCCCTGCCCAATAGTTGCTTAGCCAATTGAGTCGAACGGTTAGTGTGTACTGGAAGATTCTTTACAATCTTACGGCGCTATAGAAATCCCAGCCGCGCAAACACAGGTACTACTGAATATCCGCTCTTGATATCGCTGATCCTTAACCTTTTCAGTTAGTTTAGATTAATTCAGGTTAGGTTAGGTTAGGTTCAAAATCGTTATAAGGATCTGTAAGGATCTATAATGCCCTTGTCATAAAATTTCGCGATCACCACTTTCAAAACGGACATTGAGGGCCGTGTTTGCGAGGCTATAGTATATAAGGAATTCCTATATAGTGCTGTAAAATTGTAAATCCGCGTACTGGAATCTGCCATTTTGGCAACACTGTTTCCCAAGCTGCTAGTGATTGGCTTGCAACGATTGAGCGGGGCTTCCTTGTATTCACCCCCAAGAGAAGCGGGAGGCAATTTCAGCTACCTTGGACTGAGACGAACTACAGTGTATTTCAGTCCAAGCTTGCAGCCAATTCAGCTGTCTGGCGTTGATCGCCCTCCCCTTAGGATGAAAGTAAACTCGCTGGTGCAGGTGTTCTTCGTTTAGTATCGGCGAGTCTACTTTCACCCTAGGGGAGGGGCGATCACCGCCACACAGCTGAATTTGCTGCAAGCTTGGACTGAGATACACTGTATATGGCTTATTCGGTTAGGTCATTATTTTCTGGGAAATACGTACGTTATGTATACAGTATATACATAGTCGCGGACATGAACGGGTTGCAGCACAAGCATTTTTAATTAACTTCATCGGGGTCTACAGCAAATCCCTATGAAGATATTTTAGTTAATTAGCAGATTGAGAAACTGGAGTACCCCTATATAGTGTCTGCTTAGATCATTAGTTGAGCATATCAATTTGATTCTATGGATATTGGGGTTTGAAGTGATATTGGAGGTTTCCGATGCAGAGGAACTATGCAGGCATGCATGCAGAAGGCAATAAGCAATTAAGCCTTGCTGAAATTCTTCTAACAATTTAAGCTTATAAAACTGCTGCATTGCATGCCACTTGCTAATATTCGTTTGGGTTGAGATTGCATATAGGGCCTACAAGGTCTACAAGTATCTGAAATGTCAGTATAGATCGACTTTGGCCCGAGGTAGCAATTTCATCTTATTCATGAGTTGGTGTTTTTATATATACTGTATATATACGAAATGGGGACACATTGTCATCGGAAACATAAAATATGATCAGTGTAAACATGCGATTGAATGAGCAATAAGCGAGCTGGTTATCAATTGCAGCCAACAGCCAGCTTAAATCGTTCATCACATGCTCTTCGTCTCGATCGATACAGATTAAATTTAAAGCCATGAAACATCTTCATCCTCATACGCCTATCATGGTTATTAATACATAAGCTGCACATTGTTATTTTACAAATGGCCTCTTCCGCATCTCCAACCCTAAACCTATTTTGCAACATTAATTTAAAAGCAAAAAAAAAATCCCCGGGCCAGCAGGAAAATGGAGAAAAAACAATACTTTAATCTAAAATGTAAGCAATGTTCATAAAATATGCAGTTTCGAGCTTTAATCACTGCTTTACAGACTGCATTTAAACTCGTAATCACAAAACAACGGAAAAAACTATCTGAATATTTTTGCCATTATCCACAATGCTCTGATTAATGTTTTCAAATTTTGATAGCATGAATTCTATTTAAAAATAAAACAAAACACTATATTGTGATCAAGCACAAGAAAGGATTTTGGAAGAATAGTTTGGTTTACTCATTTGAGTGGTGTAAGTTATGCACATCAAATTTAGTGTAACTGAGATAATTTCATGATTCTCACCTAAATTTTACAGTTGTCTGATTAATTATTTGGTGTCTACAAATGACTATTTGGCATCAGTTACGTACTCTTCTGCAGCAGCAAATGAGCAAAATAAATACAGTTTCACACTTATGTTACCGGTCGAGCTGCAACTCCGCCGAGTGAATGCGGATCGACGCGAAACAACCATTTTTCAGTATTGAATCAATTAGATTAAAGGAGAACTGACAGGGTCATACCTTAGATCTCAGATTACAAAAATATTTGGCCCAGATTATCAGGCATACTACTTGAAGTTACAAAAAAAATTGAGCCCGATTAGTTGAGGGATTGCAGAGATATAACCGTTAGTTGTCTCCTATACCTTAACACGGCGGGTTCCCCGGGGTACCCGACTCTGTCAATCATCCTTGCAAATCCCAATGGGAGGTGTGGCATGGGCGTAGCTATTTTGCCAAACTGCTATCGCTAATAACATTTTTTACTATTTTTCACAGAGATTCCGTTTCGACACTTCATTTATACAATGTTTTACTTTGTGTAGGCCAATTTTCAGAGTATGTTCCAAAACCGTGGCAGTTCTCCTTTAAGTTTTCGCGGTAGTATGTACAGATTTACCAAAAAGTAATCCAAATGAAAGCATTGAATGAAATGAAATGTGCAAGGAAAAATTATCTGTTCAAAATTAACAAATAAATCAATTTTAACAAATTTAAAATGCATTCATTTTGGAAACGCAAGACTATATATGTAATGCATTTCAGAAATAAAGTGATTGTTATATAGAAAAACAAAGTTTGAGTTTGAAAAGCATGTCTGTATTTTTTAGAGGTAATGTTTAAAATTCTCGTTTGTTATTAGAGTGACATGCAAATTTTAAATCACATTTTTTCACACTGGACAGTTATTGGTGAAATGACACTTTTTTTTTCTTTTGAAACTTGTCCAAGTCACTTGCAATAAAAATGAAATGTTTAAATACAGTAATGTTGGTTCGGAGACATTGTGCAACTTTAGACCTACTTTTTCCAATGCTTTGATATTAAACAATTTCCAGATATGAACGTTTTATTCAGGTTAATTGTATTTAGAGTCAATTTGAAAAGCTGCATTGCGGTGCTGTATTTTCTTATGTCCTCAAATGTTGCCTGCGTTTTCATTGTATGCAATAAATTTCCTGTGCTCTATTTGTTCCAGGATTCCAGGATTAGTGCAATTTCTTGTTGAGCAATCGTAAAAACTCGCAGAAATATTATTACTCTGCTTTAAACCATCCGAGAATGAAATCATATAATGTTATTTCATAAGTGCAAGTTGCTCTGACATTTGTTTATTTTTTGAGCAAGTTTCGAAATATTTTTCCTCATATTTTCATCCTATTACGTAAAATATACTTGAAAATGCACAACACTTCCAACTTGATACAAAACGACGTTTCACTTTTTGGCTTCCCATGAATTGTTTTTAATAATACATGCATTGTGTTTCAGAAAGAATTGAGATTGAAATCTGTACGATTGTATATATAGGCCTATAAAGATTTCTTGACTGGTAATTTATAAATTGATTTTGACTAGATATTTGGAAGTGTTGAAATATTTTAGAATCACCCTGTATATAATTGTAATTTGTGAAATGGGACGTGATCAGGATGAAAGTCGTACAAAAATAACAATGTAATCTGGTAGGTTTCTATATTTTGTGGAAGAGTTCCTACAACAAACTAATATATTGTGGCCACTTCCCATAACCATCATCAGGTCACTGATACGAAACATAAAATGAAAGGGCAGATTACATTTTGTGCTGCAAATTGCATCAGTAAACATTACCAACCTACAAGGGAAACGTGCTTGGATGTAATAGAGAGCGAAATGAAAATGGAGAATGTTATTTTTGGTTTCATTGCTAGCTGATGGTGGCGCTTTTTTCGTGGAAAGTAACAAAATGTTATTGGTGTAACATCATATGGCTGAAATCTTTTAATTTATCACCATTTCTTTATCTGTATATGTACACTAATTGATCTCACTCTGATGCAAAACCGGTATTCTTGCAATGAATTGTTACAACCATCCCCAGACAGCCTTTAGGAACATTTATCTCGCAAACTTCCTGGTAGATTTTAAAATACTTTAGTGGAAAATGATTACTAGGCTATTCTGAAAAGCAGTATGGTTTTAGTTTTTCATTTTAAAAAACAAAATTCCACAATTTTGATGCGAAAATAGAATGTCAATTGTGAATTTTTTGAATAACTCTGACACTGAAGTTCAGGAGTCGTGTAACTTTTCAATAAATCCGATGATGTCATTAAATTACAACGTGTATTATGGTTGTAAGCGAGTTCAGTACTGTATTCAGAATATTATGCAGATAATAGTGGAATGGGATTAGTGAGGATTTTTGGATTTTGCATAGTAATATGTTTGTGTAATTGGTAGGGATTATAAGAGGGGCATTGTGCTGCATCATTCACGGCTTCGCAAAGTTGCATTCATTTTATATGCTGACATTACACTGAAATAATTTATGTAAAGCGAGAATCGAAATTGTAGCTGGTCTGTTTTGTAAATGGTGCACATTAAATAGTGATTTCATAAAGGACTGATTTCGTATTACTGCATTCACCGGAATGATGTGACTTTTCGCATCTGTCTTGATTTCAGCAAGACATTGCAGGCAGTAAAACCAAATAAATGCATGTAAATTGCCTGGGGAATCAAGTTAAAATGTTGACTAGTTCATGTGGGAGTAATCGGTGCACGTCCTCTTTTCCTCCAATTTCTTCTTTGTTCTTTCTTGGGGATTTTTTTTTACTTCATTCAACTGTCCATTTGCAACTGAAAAATACAGCTTCACTTTCCCTACCTAAATATTCACTCTATGGATCAACAAGAATTTTGCAATATTGTGCATAAATATTGGACATCAGCATAGATTTTTGACATTATTAACTATGATGTCATTAATATCTTACTAATAAAGTTAACATAGTTTGTAAATTTTTCCCATGCATGTAATGTCTAATTTCCAAAATTTAAAGCAGTTGAAAACAGGGTTTTGTTTTTCCCCAAATATTTAGGAACATTCCCTCTTAGGCCAGCTTCAGCTTTTAAAGAAGTTAGGGACTGAATGTAATATTTATGTCCTTAGATTTTTTGTTAGAACATCTGCTTTTGGTAAAAAATAAAACATTTTAGAAATATGTATCATTGTTTCTCAACGCCAAAGAAATATTTCATTTTACTTTTTGGAACTAGGGTTTTAAAAAATGAAAATGTAATTTCTCTGAAGGCATTGCATATGAGAGTATTTTATTATTTATATATATACAACTTAAAATAGCTTGTTGATGGATTAAACCAAACTTATACCACACTGCATATACATACTTACAGCCAGGCAACTTAACTTGCGATCAACGTTGGAGCTATGGTGCATAATACAAGTTTGAGTGTATTTATATTGTAATGTAGGTTGTGCTGGATATTTTTATCTCCGTTATTGACATGAAAATTGTGATATCTAAAAAGGAGGCCGGGGCACGTATTTTCCCATGTTAATATGTAATACCAGCTTGAATGGGCCTATTGGCCTACATGTCTATAGTTTGCTCAACGCTGATAATGTCAGCTTGTGCCATTGGTTCGCTTGAAACATTGGATGATAAAAAGAGCAGATATAAAAGAGTTGGGTTTTTTTTTTGTTAGTTAGCTTTCCAGATTCATGTTATTTTCCGTCAATTTGGGAATGAAATGGTGGCGTTGAACTCTTGTTTCCCAATATATACTGTTGCATATGTATTATATCACCTGCTGACCACTGAAATTTATTCCCAGTTTCTTTATTTGTCAAAATTCAATAACATGCGAATATAAATCAAGTGTTTATAGAGACGTTCGGAGTAAGGAAGTCAATTTTTATTTCTTTCGGTCAATTGAATGCAGTCATTTTTTCTCAGTAAATTCTTCTTCTTTTACAAGTAACATCACTCAATCAATTAAGTTGAACCAAAAAATGTACATTTTTTTGGGTGTGAATATGTTAAGTTACAGAAGAAGTTCAACTACAAAGTATGTAATGAGACTGGACACATGAAAAAATTGTTTTGGGAAAATTTGTAATTTCTTTCCTTGACAATTTTCCCCCCTCACTTTGCATGAAATCCAATTTACAATGTCTGCATCAGTGAATGCAGTAGTGCGCATGCTCGCAAATGTGGATTATTATAATTTCTTTTCAATGGAAATGTTTACAAGTCCGGGATCATAAACTTTCAACTCAAATACCATTGATTTTGATAAAATATCTACATAATCCCTTCATCCTTTGTATATTCCGTATACAAAAATATCGATTTCTCATTTTTAGATGATAGTGTTTTTAAACTGGAAATATTTGTCTTTTTAGAGAAAAATCTAGTAATGTGATTACAATTCTACATAGTTGTTAGAAATCTATTTTCTCATCACTTTCTATAAAAATAATTCCAGTCTTGAGTTTCATCAATTTATAGGTAAATTATAAATTCGTAAAATTTTAGAGTAAAACTTGAAAACCTAAACTTTATTTACTGTATATTAGAAGCTAAAATAAAATATTTTATCACAAATTCCAGCCGAAATAATATCCGATCGATTTAATAAAGTGTACATTTCCATTAAAACCAATGTAAATAATACCTTGTGTATTGTTTTTGCTTTTGAGAATAATTTTACATACAGTAGTATGTGTTTTTATGATAACTGAAACAAGTGATTGAGTTCAGAGGTTTCTTCAGTACTCCATGTTTTAGTGACTGTGACAGTGACTGTGAGTTAAGACAAATGTACAGCCACTCAGATTGTGATCGATGAGCAAGAGTGCAATAAGTGAAAACTTAGGTCTGAAGAGATTTGTGAACTGGCCTAAACACATCAAAACTTAAGCAGTATATTGACAAAGTAAAATTCGGGGCCCCATATTAAATTTGTGCCGTAGATGAAATGAAACTCTTAAAAATTCAATATTCTGCCTTATACTCTGCATAAAACCACTTTAATTGTATATATTCATCTCAAGTAGGTATAATATAACCCATATTCCCGAATGGGGCACGTAATTTCCCACCCATTAAACACTGTAAAAGTATGTATCCAACTTGTACATATTTAATCAAGTTGTTGCTCCATTTGCACCACTGTTGAAGACTTTATATTGCTCCCTTGAGATTCTGTTTGATGGCACTTCTCTGCAGAGTGATTGCAGTGTAATTGTAGATGTGGAGTAGTTTGTTTCAATATTTAACACAAGTGAACCTAGGTCTACAATTCCTAAAATCCCAGCCTTTTTTTTTGTCAAAATAGAAAGGTCAACATGCGAATAATGTCTGTTTTCAATGTCAGCACTGGAACAAATGAATGTCCTGCATGCAAGTGAGAATCTTCAAGTTAGTTTTTAATGTATTAAGAAGAAAATGGTGTGATTTTATGAATAATTTATATGGCTAGTTTTTTAGTAGCTGCTAGTTTTTTTAAAGTTGCTTTCATTCTAGGTAGTGTTATGTGTTTTGTTGTTATACTTTTGAACAAAGTTACGTACATGTAATGTTGACCACCTGCACAGGGTGGCAATTTAATCCATATAACCAGTCAGTCTGAAGGGGATATTCTTTTAGAGGATATACTGTATATATCTTGAGATCGACTGTGGAGAATGAAAAATCGTATTTCATATGATCTCGATTGTGACTTTCAAGGATATTGGGTTTCTATCTTGAAAACCGATCAAGATAGAGCACTATAGTCCAAATTCGAAACTTGAAGAGTGCCATCAAATTTATCATGTATGAAAGTAATTTCCAATTTTTCTTTCTTATATTGGCCCCCGTCAATATTAATCTTACATTTCTGAGACAAGTTGGTTTCTTACCTAATGTAAATTATTAGTTATTTCTTTAAATTCCCTACAAATAAAAAAGAAGCCGGGTCAACTGCAAAATATTTCCCATTTCAAATTTGTTAAGAAAATTCTAACTAATTTTGCATTGTGTTGTAAGTAATGGCTTTACTTCCTTACAATTCAATATTATATGGCTATTTGTAAGTTGAATAATGCCGGATTTTCTATTCCATGTACATATGTATAAGGAAGTATGGAATTACACAGGACAGTATTTTGTAGTAGGTATACATTTGTTGCATAACTTAATTCAGGTTTGGAAATTCAATAAAGAGTCAAAGAGATAGGGGCCAATCAGAGACTGGCATGTACATGTGTGCTTAATACATACTCAGGTGCTCCACATATTGCCCATGATGTCCAATAGACTACAGTAAACATGTTGATGCAACAACTAATTGAATGTTTGTGTTGCAATGGATAGATGTTTGCGAAGATATTGGAGCAAGATGTGCGAAAGTGGATAGATTCACGAAGCAAATGTCCCAGTTTACGATTGGTCATGCATCTAATGAAATATATAGTAGTCAATATATGCAGTTCGAGGGAGAGGCAGATTTGGATCTGCACAGAGCGGGAAAATGTTGCCAAGGTTACGAGCAGAAGGGATATGCAGGTCAATGGCGCTCCTATATGTGCAAGCATCTCGGCAAGCATAGTATACATATATGTGAATTTTCCACATGGAAACACAAGCTTTTGCTTCTGTGTCGCTGAATTTCAAACCATGTGTCTCAATGTTGATGTTATCGCACCAAATTGATTTGATGAGCTTTATTGAGTGTATACCAAGGCTGCGATAAAACCCTGTTTTGTCCCACAAAATTCACCACCGATTGAATTCAGGTACATGATTATACCAACATGCTAGGCTTCATTCTTTTGTGTTTAATTACCATCATTTCAAAAGATAAGTTTCTATTCAACTTCGATCCCTAGCTATTTGAGTTTGGCTAAGTTTGTATTATACTTATGCAGTTTACCAAAACTTTCTGTTAAAGAGATAAAAGTGCAATATGGTAATTAGTTCCAGCCTAAGTAGTGTGGAATTTAACTGTGAATCGACTTACAAAACTGAACACTGTATTAAATGTAGATGCATAATTATGTTGTCTTTATGAAATATGTATTGCAAATTACAGTATTTAAAAGACCAATACATAGTATCCGTGTGACGTCACAGATTCGTGGTCACGCCCCAATGCGCATGCGCACATTAGCACGGTTAACGATATCTTTAATGCAGGGGGCACTGAGCATGCGCACATCATCACGTTTGATGAGATCGCCATTGCAG
>JAQIWR010002323.1:0-11396 GCA_034695945.1 Glomeris hexasticha
GATAGGCAGGTTCACATGCTAAAGGTATACTTTGATATAATTATTAATTATGCACTTATGTATGCATGATTACTATTAATTGGATTGCATAGTTACCCATTTGTATAACAAAATCATATACACTGAAATCAGATTGACATGTGTAAATATTATCAAGTCTCTACCATTTACTATAAGCTTGAAACTTTGATCAAGTACCCAGTTGATCAAATTCTTATTGAATTGATCAAGTCTGATAAAAAAGGCTTTGATCAAACTTATATTTGATCAACATTTCCTATGATTTGATCAAAATGTGTCATACTTTGATCAGGGCTGATTGAGGTTGATCGAATTATATCAAATGTTGATCAAGGATTTCCATAAGGGTCTGCAGACATCTGCATGCTGCTATCTGCAGACAATGTTATGCAAAGATGTTTTGGTAAAAATGCATGACTAAATTCTTCTGCAGAATTTTCATGCGCAGAACTGTGCAGACGTGTGCAGCAAATTGTCTGCAGTAAATCTTTCTGCAGAAAAATGTTGGAATTGCTGCAGAATTCTGTCGGCAGGATAGATTTTCTGCAGACGTCTGCACACGTTTTTTACTTGGGCTGGTTTTGAATTTACCGTTTTCTACGATCGTTGAGCAACAACTTTGACGGATAATGCTCAGCAACGGAAAACGATTTTGACGGGCCTTTTGTACGGACATAAAGGTAAGTCTAATTTAATTACTCGGCTAATTTAAAACCACTGTTAAATAAATTCGAGATGCGTCGCCTATTATCATATCTCCGACGGTTTGGCCTAAAAATTATAAAATTGTGTCGTCAATTCAATACAATGGTTCCACTTCAACGGTTATTAAATGGTTAGATAGACAAATGAAGAATGCAAATGACTTTGACACTTCATGGAATCACTATGTCCTGAATACGTAAGTTTTTTAGTCCACTATAGAATATAGTCTTGTGCATGGGTTTAATAAGAATATTTTATATAGTTTTCATGTCTTGTACAGCCTCATGGAATTTTATCGCATTTTACATTTTCTGTGATGACTGAAATTTTTTATCTTTTAATGATGAACTGTTGTTTGGGTATGTAATATTTATTGGGATTGTTAGAATGCCTTCTCTTCATGTCAGATGAATATATTGCATGTATGTTCAATCTGCTGTATTCCTGCCATGTCTTGAAGATGGCCACGTGTGTTGGTCGAAACCTGTCTACAAATGATTAAACATTTGGACATTATTTTATGAGCCGAGGATTCTTTTACTAATTGTGTCAGCTGAAGCTGTTCTACAAGACATCCAAGGCTATCGCCTGCCTGAGAAACAAACGGCTAAGAAAGGTACATCCAAGCATCCTCCGAAAGGGACACCACCAACATTACGGTTACTCCTGCAACATTTTGTGTGTCCCCTAAGAAACAAGAACGTAGCAACACAACATTCACAAATATGCATAGAGGGTCATTCCATGTCAATTCACCCAAGCCCTCCAACAGAACCATCTCAGATAATGGCGATTTTTTATGGAGATATTGCTACACATCTAGTGTGAACACTTGTAAAATATGAGGTCTGAATTCAAATTAGTTCTGGAGTTATGGGTTTTAACTCCGGACAATATTTGCCTTTCCAAAAACGGCTCTGCTAAAAAGGTGATGTTCAGGAGAGTATAACTTATTAACAAGCATTCCTACAACAATGACTGGGTGTATACTACATCAGGCTTATACAAACTATACAAAAATGATTCCAGAAATTCAGTAAGCATTTTTAATTGGCAGATATTTGAATGCAAAATATGGTACGTGAAAATGCGACAAAAATGCGCAGCTCTATAACTGATGCTGCATTTCAGGAACTAAGCACTACAGTGAGGTGATGATTTTTTCCCTTTTTCAATGTTACATTGTGAAACAACCTGAAAAGTTTTGGGCACCTTGATTCACTATTGTGCATTGTACAGCATTGCAAAATTGCTTTTGTGAAAAAATTGTGCAAAATGTCACTAGTTTTACCTATGTTGGCTGCGAAATAGAGCTTTGATATTTTTAGGGAAAGTAGGTACATGGATGGAGAGTTCACAAGCAAAATATTGTTTTGTACGGCCTTTCCGTTTGCAAGTAATACAATTTTGTTTTAATGGAAATTTCCATGTCGAAACCAGTAATTATTGACTGGTTATCATATTGATAAATCAACACAGATTATTCTTAATTTCTTTTTATGTTACATATTTGTGCTTTAACCTTCATGGACAGATATTTTATTGGTTTGTAGCAATTTTTCAGATTTTGGCATTTTGGCAATTTGTCAGTCGCCTCACTGTTCAGGAGAAAGTTGCCTGCTTAGCTGTTCGGATTTTCACATTTTATCCCACTTGATGGTGTTTCTTTGCGAAGAGCAGTTATTTTGCATGATAGACCAAGTTTTGAAAGTTACTGTTAATTATATCCAACTAACTTGCAATATGGAACAGTGCCATGTTGGTGTGCAACTTCAAGCATAGTGTCACATGAAACAATTGACAAGAAAGGAGGGGATACAAGAATTTCGAGCTCTGACTCTTGATATTCAAAATTTTATTTAACTGGGCACCGACATTCAGTTC
Source organism: Glomeris hexasticha (assembly GCA_034695945.1). Taxonomy (NCBI): domain Eukaryota; kingdom Metazoa; phylum Arthropoda; class Diplopoda; order Glomerida; family Glomeridae; genus Glomeris; species Glomeris hexasticha. The sequence continues at coordinate 2,611 of JAQIWR010002323.1, forward strand.
AGTGATGAAGACAAAATTTGTGATCACCATTATGCTAAGTTTATATCATCATATTTATCACAGCATAATTATTGTTGCCATCCATTCAAGAGTCATTAGAAGAAATGTGGAAGTAAGCATTTTTAGTTTAACTTGCGTCCAGCTTAAAATATATATGGTGCTTTTATTTCTTAGCTTCACAGCGAATTATCAGTGTTGAACATGCAGCTGAACTGGGTGTAAAGCCTGGACAAAAGCTATGTACCCAGTGTCGCTTGAAATGCTACAGTAATGCAATGGAGGCGCGAGTGGCGCAAGATGTTGACCCTGATTTCAGTCCAAAACGGTCCTCGTTGGACAAGTCTCTCAAACAAATTATTACTCCAGTTAGCAGAGTTGACGAACGCGACAAAATTGGATATGCTTCAAAGTCTACTTAAGCAAAAGAACTGAACATTGAACCAGATATTTTAGAAATTTGTGCATGCACTTCGGAATGCAGGAACTGTAAAGATTTAAAAATCATCATTGAAAGAATTAAAGAAAAGTGTTTAGAAGTAAGCCTCAGGGAAAATATCAGTCTGCCTGACAGTTGGGCGATTGAGCAAATGATGGCAGAGTTTCAAGTACATATTAAATTATGCAGTGAAGAAATCCAGAGAATTAAAGGAGCAGTTTGGGATTTTGCCACACCCAGAAAAGAAAGTCAGGAAAAAGCTACATGAAGATGTTAAAGAAGCTGTTGTCAGATTATATGAATCTGATGATTATGGTCATATCTGCCCTGGAAAGAAGGACTTTGTCTCTGTTAAAGTTAATGAGAAGCGCATTCATATGCAGAAAAGACTTTTGCTTTGCAATTTTCAAGAGCTGTATGTGAACTTCACTTTAAATACCAACCAGCGCATTGAATTCTCAAAGTTTTGTGAATTTCGGCCAAAATGGCATGTCACTGTCGGTCCCAAAGGAACACACAATGTTTGTGTGTGTTTGTACCACCAGAATGTTAAGCTAGCAGTTCATGTCTTGCCGGAGAATCAGGATTATAAAAGCCTTGTATATTAGATAACTTGCAGTATGGATAACAGGAATTGCATGCTTATGAAGTGCTAAGAGTGCCCTGGATTAGATGTATTATAACGCTATCTTCACAAATTATATGCAGAAGCTGATATGGAGTGTGATGAAACAGTTACGTACAAGCAGTGGGTATGCAACCACAGGACATCACTAATAACTGAGCAAGCAACAGTTGAAGATTTCATCGAGAGACTAGCAAAGGCTATCGGTGACTTGGCACAACTTCACTACACCGCAAAAGCACAGGCAAAATTTTTAAGAGACAAAAAGACAACATCGACATAGGTACTGCAATCATTCTATTAGATTTTGATGAAAATTACAGTTTCATTATACAAGATGCAGTCCAGGGTTACCACTGGGACAACAGTCAAGCAAGTCTTCATCCATTCTGTGTGTATTTTCGTGATGACTGTGGTAACCTCAGCTGCAGGAATTATTGCGTTTGTTCAGACAGTTTGACCCATGACACCAATGCAGTACACGCATTTATCACACAAGTAATCGAGGATTTGAAGAGATGTTGCCCATTATTATGCAAAATTATGTATTTCAATGATGGAGCAGCTAGACAATATAAAAACTAAAAGAATTTTGTGAACTTAGTAAGCCACAATGCTGATTTTGGTGTTAAAATAAACATTTATGGATACATTTTTGTGAAATCACATTTGGGGCGGGGGGTTGACCATTTGTGTGACAAAGTGTGATAACAAGGAAGTAGGGGTAAATAAAATACTGGAAAACTGTGTCACATCATTTATGGATGTCCCCTAATACTACCCTTGACCAACACGTGCGATTTTCCTAGACACATGCTAAATGCCACTGCTATGAAAATGTAAATGCATTCAAATTATTCTCCTTGCTAATTGCCATTGCTTTTACCTTTTGTATATAAAAAAGGACAAAACATTGTTTTAGTCATTTAGTTTATTAGTTAAAAGGTGTGATGTGTGCATTTATTTGCAAAGATTTGCATGATTATGGGATTTGTTTGATTTTAAAGTGATTTGTTTGATTTTTTAGTGATTTGTTTGATTTTTGTAGATTTATAAGATTTGGCATTATTTGCCTGACTTCACAGATTTCAAAATGAAAATCTAAGCAGGGCTGAAGCTGACGAGGCAACAAATTAATACCAAAGATGAGGTTTCCTGAACCTTTATATAAAATGGCAAATGACAACACGATAATTGGGATCGAGTGGAGTGAAAATGGAGAACATATAATCATAAACCTTGCCATTTTAAATGTACACATAGCCGAAGGAAATTATAACTGGAAGAACACAACTAGCTTCATATGACAAATAAATAGATACTCCTTTCAATCCATCCGTGCCACAAATACTACCCTAGAGTTCATGCACAAGAATTTCATAAGAGGTCATCCAGAACTGCTGGAGTTTGTAATAGCGAGTCCCTCACCAGTGGAATGTTCTGATGAGGAACACTGTTGCCAGTATCGCACATTTGTAGTACTCTTTCCTTATAAACTAAAATCCCCGTCTGTATGAAAACGCGTAAACACTATTGCCAGTATCGCGTAATTGTAGTACTTTTCGTAGTAGTACTTCACACTACGCCCGCATCGAATTTCCTTTTCCGTCGTATTCTCGCAAATCGCATCAAAAACGACTAATTCAGCTAAAATTACAGAGCAATTAAACGTTGTTTTTGATCTCCACCCTTCAAAACCTGCCATGGATCCGTATTTCAGCAAAGGCATGTCTTGAAAATTACGATCGCAGCGGTGTGCAACTATCTTTCATGACAGGAATTACTGCGCAACACTTCAGGCTTAACGATATTGGCAATATTGCGGTGCAAGTTTCGTTCTTGTGTTACCATATCAGCGATACGGACATTTCAGACATGATTAATCATGACAAACTAAAAGATCTCTTCACCGTGAATCCATTCCTTGAAGCGCAGCAATTTAACAATATATACCATTAGTTAATGGCAACAGGGACAATTCGTTAATTGCGTCTTTGCTCCCACACGTTTTTCAAAAGGGACAATTCGTTTATTACGTTCCTGTTACCACAGGTTTTTCAACACGGATTACTGGGAACCCTCATAACCTTGCAATTTAGTGCAAACTTCCTCGTTGGCCCACAACCAGTGAAACGAGCATCTACCTCTCCCCCTGCTAGAAAGGGGCCACTACCACAGTTGGTAGTTCAGTTAGTATACATCAGGTAGTTCAATCATTGGATGTTTAAAAAGTGTACGACTTGGTGGTAGTGACCCTTTTCTAGCAGGAGAAGAGGTTGATGCTCGTTTCACTGGTTGTGGGCCAACAATGGATAAATAAATGACGGTGAAAAATGTAATATCCAATTTTAAAAAGTCACTTAATTGAGTAGTCACATTTAAGATGCCGTTAATAAGAACCACATATAGAGATTTTGACAGTCTTATAATGCTTAGTAGACCATATCCATAATTTTAGAATGTATAATTTTGGCTTTTCTTTACGGAATGATATTACAGACACACCGAGACAGGCTTTTCACTTCACAGCAACACCTGCAACCGAAATTGAACAGAAACCCTAAATTTCCCAAAGAGAATATGAAACTTGTTTAAGTAGACTAATTGAATCAAAGTTGGCCATTCTCAAATTGAAATCTGTTATGGCATGACACAATTTCAAAAAGGCCAACTGACTTCAGATAAGTTGTTATACTCTATTGAATAGCTTCACCTAGCGCTCAACTAGAGACTATAGCATAGCCAACACTTGTCCACCCACTATACAAGCCGCCTAGCAAGCCTCTGCTTCTCCATGTCCAAGGCCAGGCCATAATGACTCTCCTACCCAGCACCAAATCTGCAAGCGTATAGTGGAGAAACTGTCCAACATCGGCAACCTGTATGCCCACACCGGGAACCGCCTACATTAACCGCCATCACCGTAGCACAACCTTAAACTAGACCGTTGGCCAGTGGAACTCATCAGTGTGCCAGTGAAGGCCAACAGACATCCTATCAAAGCCTTCATCCAGGTGCCGTTAGCTTTTTCGTTCAACCCATTCGCCAGATGGTGGTAAGCAGTGGCATACTTGTGAATGAAACCATATTTATACACAAAGCTTTAAAAAAGCATCACTAATAAAATTAGAACAACCCCTCGGGTACACCATGCATCGAAAAGATCTCGGACACTAAATGCAACACAATTGAAGTATTATGATGTGCCACATGCACCCAAATGTAACGAGAGTGATGATCATTAACTAACTGAATATACTCACAAATATTAAATGCCAAACACCATTAGACCAAGGAGTTATAAGTTTGGTTCAGGAGGTCTAAATGTGGTTCTGCAGAACGTCCTCATCCTACTCGAATCGATTAACCCTTGGATTAACCTTGCTCGAATCGAACGGCGCGCTTCTGCGCATGCGTGCCACCGCCATGTTGCTGGTGGTTTTGAACTGCATGCTATCGTGTTATCAATGTTGCTACATCGATGGACATAGCATCGCGTCCGTAAACAATTTGATTCTCCGCAGTAAAATAATTTTATAATCGCATCATTGGTTTTTGCAACTCCCTAATTCTATTTTACGTGGGAATTTTTTACCGACGCGATGCTTTGTACCTCGATGTAGCAACACGATATAGAACGCAGTTCAAAACCACCAGCAACATGGCGGCGGGAAGTGCTGTTCGATTCGCGTCGGACGACGACGTTCTGCAGACCGCGTTTGGACCTTCTGAACAACACTTATAACTCCTTGATTAGACTATAGAATCTATATCAAGAATCAACATTAGGTGAATAGGAGTCTAAATAGGTATTAGAAATCTTGAACGCACACAGCGGGTTCAGCCATTAGGCGTGAGTGGCATATGCAAACATAGTGACAAGTCACTTTCTTCATACCTCTAAATTTGGATACTTTACGCAAAGTGATCATGGTAGCTTGAACACCAGGGTGCCCTTGCTCATCATAAGCCTTTCAGAGATACAATAGTCTATCGTCACCTGTCCGTACTATCAGCACGGTATCATCATTCAAACGAAACAATGTACCCAAATGTATAATATAAGTCTTGTGCCTGGATGATGTTGGATATCAAAGGTATTTTGAAGGAGGCACTCCGACCATAGAAATAATCTACATTTCGACTCACCAAATTTGAATAACCATTTGAGGGCTATATGAAAAGTTATTAGAGTTAAATGGTTTCTATGCAAGTAATTATCTTAAATTTTGTACTGTATGGATGACTGCCAACAATTCAAATTCAGTATTAGTAAAGCGTAATTCAATATCTGTCAAACTCTGTGAAAAGTTCGCGACAGGGTAATCAATATATATCCACACCCCGACAACGCCTCTTGCACACGCATCGGTATGCCACGGACCTCCGCCGACAATGTCGGATCAAATATCCGCAGCACGGTGTAACTAGTTAAAATTTTAATAATTTCAAGAAATGCATATCAACACTCCTGGTCCCACTGAAATGGCACCCTATCTTTTAATAGATTGGAGACGGGTCACATAACCAGTGAACAGTCTGGAATGAAGTGCCAAAGCCACTTAACCAGACCTAGGAGGCACTGAACAGTCTTCTTAACATTCTGTGGGGTAAATCCATATAACTGAAACATGCTTATTAGTTGGCTTAACTAACTCAGCCAAAAAAACATTACCCAAGAATTCGACCTGTTCATGTAGGAGCTCGCATTTCGCTTTGTTCAAATGAAAATAATGAAACTGTTTTGGAAAAACCATTTTAAAAAGTGCAATGTGGTCCGTAATTGTTGAGGTGTGGATTATGAGATCGTCCTGAAACATAAAAGTAAATTCACTGGTCAAAAGGACTAATCGAATTTGATGTTGGCAGAAAAACTGCATATATGTACCCGAATGGCGCCCTATTAAACTCGTTGTGACCATCTTGTGTCACTAATTGCAAATTTATGTCGATCATGTGGGTGAATAAAAAAATGATGATAGAATAACTTAACATCCAGTTTTGAAAAGTAACATGCCTGACATGTAGCGTTTTGCAAATCTAGCGCTTCAACAGGCAAAAATCTACCACGTAATGATAGGTTCCATCTTTTTTAGAAGCAACATGACTGGAGCCACATGTAAAGACGTAGACAGTCAGATAATGCCTTGCTTGCGCATTTTAGCTTCTTGTTAATAATCTGATGTTTGTGAGCCGGATGACACTATGGACGTGATATGACAGGTAACGCAGTTGTTAAATTAACTTGAGACATTGCATTAGTATATTCTCACAAAACTGCATTGTACATGTAAAATATTTAATGATATTTCTGGCACATATCACCAATATGCCTGCTCGAAAGGCTATATAAAGTTCACCTCACCCTGATGTTCAAGATTCAGATCACTACATGTACAACTTGTAGAAGTATTTTTGGAATGATTTGAGTCAATAGTGTACTGTTTTGAGGAAATTTGTAATCTACAAAATTGTGCTGTAAAATGGTCACAAGATGCTGTTATAGATGCAAAGTGTTTTCACTACAGGCTTAATAATTTTGACAATTTAATTACAGTTGCAAATGTTCAATAAAATATGAACTTGTTGTGAAGAATTTCTGTTGCCGAGGACTACCAAAAATGTCAAAGCTACTGCCTGTTTACTCAAAGAAGATGCGGGTGAGTCATGAGTTTTCATCATCCAAGGCCAAACCAGTCCCATTTGGAAATATAAGGTGTCTACTCATAATTCAAGATCAGAATGGTCCTACCGCGGACGGTGAAAACGTGTGACTTCGTTCTGTATGCAGACAGCATGCATCACTTAAAAGTAATACAGCAAAGTTTACAATTATTTTGAGAGAATATTTATTTCAAACACAAGGAATTGTTTTGTGAGGCAGAGCAGTTGGCCAGGCTATTGAATGTGGAAATAAAAATCTTTCGCATAAACTCTAGAGGGAAACAAATTCACAGATCAAATCTACCTTGCTCTTCATCAGAAGAATATTTCAAGAGGGTGGTCACAATTCCTTAGCTAGATTTTCTAACCATCAGCAAAAAAACAATATCCGCAATGAGAATCATCCCATCTATTATCATTAAGGCTGCAGAACTCTCACAAAATGCTCCTGATACGGTTATTTTTATATCTAGATTATCTCCCTCAGGCACATTGCTTAGAAATAGAACTTGAGTAGTGGAAATAAAAAATGAATCTTCAATACCCAATAAACTTATTGATCGTCTCATGCTAAAGCGTGTAAATCTCTATATATTAACTTAATATTGCATATTCTCTGTACTCTCCCTCTGACAAGTTGTGAATCAGAGTGCTGTTTTAGTGCTCTCAGGAGAATTAAATCGTATCTACAATGACTGAGGATAGATTACATGGCTTAGCTTTACTGCATATTCCTAACAATGTACAGTTAGACAGCCAAGAAATATTATTATTTGTAACTAATCATAAAAGAATGCAAACTGCAGATGTATACCAGAATATTGAATAAAGCATTTTATTTGTTACAGCAATTTATTTGTGATTACTACTAAAGTGCAACACAACAAACAAATTTTGGACGATTGCAATGACAACTTAATTTTGTCAAAGGGGTAGGGCAGTGAAAGACGATATGGAAACCCCCTTTGAAAAATCCTGGCTATGCACGCGTTATTCATAGTGCAATCCTAATTAATATTCAAAAAATATATAGTGCAAATTCAATTTAAAAATTTGCTCTTTACAAGCTATTTGCATGGGATCAAGGATGAGCTAGGTTTACACTGAGCAAACTTATGGCAATGAGCTGTATACTGTGACCTGGAGTGGCAACCACATGCGCGACATTGCATTCATCCGTGTTGCTGGTCACATGACTGACGTTTCATAACTTCCGAACGACTGCCCCATCATATTCCGGCAAAACTACCGATGTTTGAGCACTTTCTACGCAGGAAGAATGTGTTCTAGAAGTTGCAAAACTTCAAAACCAGCAAATAGAAAACTAACGGTTGGAATATAATTATTAGGGATCGTTTACTGCACTCAATTATAATATTACTTGTTTTTTAAAGCAGGAAAAGCATCTTAAAAAGCTGAATTTGGGAGAAATTCAGGTAAGTCTAATGTTATATTATATAAATGAAAACTTTATATTGTTCCCAGCAGAAGTCCCTATTCTACCCATGAGAAAAACTTATAGAAAAGAAACTTTGCATTGGTAGCTACTTTTGCAGCAAAAAAAACTGTTGACTTGGTTGATAAACTTGATGAATTAAAGCATACTTAAGCGAATTTGCAATATAATGAAGCAAACCCTTTTTAACACAATTTTTCCAATTGCATGCTTTATATTGCAATTGAAATTTTCGATTACTAAACGTTTTCCCTGTTTCCTGAGAATTTAGCATGTCCAACACATACCCGATGATCCAGAAGTTCTGTAGGGAACATTTTGATTCCAACTTTGCAGTCATGGACCTGGCGATTAACACAAAATTGTAACAGCACTCGAGGAATTATATCTTGGATTTTATGATAATGATGTAACGTACTTGGTTGAATAGTGTTGATTATTAATTTTTATTGTTGAATTTCCAGATGTCAAAACCTTTTCCATATAAATTGCAAAGAGATGCAAGTGAATGTAAAACAAATGCAATACAATAGACCTTATGCACGAGCGAGTGCGCATGTCCGAAGTAGGAGCGGTAGTTAGGGAGCGGTGAAGTAGTCGTAGTT
>JAQIWR010002324.1:0-11395 GCA_034695945.1 Glomeris hexasticha
AGCACCATCCGCATTGCTGTACCCCCACCCTACCACTAGCTATGGCCTTCCGAAATGGGGGGATGGCTTTCTGCTACACCATGTATAATTAAACCAGGAACTAATTTGTTATCTTACTGCAAGACACACGTCACTGTTGAAATCATGAGCTGCTTTGTTGGTCATGTAAATACTTTTAAAACAGTTATTATACGACCACATTGCAAAACATAAATAGCGAAACAGAAGGTATACTCACCGAAATTTTAGAATGTCTTGCATAAATGTTATTATATCCCCGAACAGGCCTGTTAGATATCCATTCTGATATTCAACAATATTATACATCTAAAAATAGAATGCACTTTTGGTATTCCTTGTACTGGGGCGTTATTTAAATTGGGTGCAAAAAATCTCCTAACTGGTGATATCAGTAATGCATAGATTTGCAGGAGGAATATTAATTAAACTTATTTTCAAGTTTGTAATTTTCGTTGGGAGCAGTTAAATATTTATAACAACTGGACAGTATACCGTCTTCAAGAATGAACTGCATCTCTGGATGGGGGCATGGCAGTAGGAGCGGTAGAGCCAGTTTTCCAATTTGGTAGTCAAATGTAGTCGCGTATATTTGTTTTCAGGGCTATTTTTCGTAGATTCGACCACAGTTTTCTGCAGTATAGTAGCACAAGTGATATGGTACGCTTTTCCAATTAGCCAATTAGCTGTCAATTAGCCAATTAGCTGTCATTGTTCTTTAATTACCCATGATGGAACCCGCTGCCTCCTTGAATGGGGGTGACTGGTTGGGCCAGTTTAAACAAAAGAAATTTTGCATACCGTAAACCCGCGGATTAAAGCCCATGGGCTTTGTGAACACAATGCAGCAAACAGAGTGAAATTCAGAATATAAATGCATGAGTTAGGAGGAAAAACGTGGGTGTTGTGCCGCCCCTGGCAAAAACTTCCTCTTTAACAGGCAGAGTGTGCAAATGCTATGCAGGGAAGCACGTACTTGCACCCCTGTAAGTTTCGCAATTATGTATGGCACACATGAAAAACTTGCAAAAAGAGACCTTCATCATAAATTGAACTTAAAAGCAATGTACAAATTAAATGAAATCTTCAAAATGCTCACAGTCGCTCATCTTCCTTGTATACGCTCTTTTCTTGCAGTGACAAATAATCTTCTTTCTTCTCTCAGCCTGGCCGAGATAATATATCCTTATCAATATATACCGTACTTTCGCATTCCTCAGTTTTGTCTTTCCCTGCAGTACTTGTTCCCTCTGCTTCTCCTTACCGAACTTCAATACTATTTGTCTGGGTCTTTCTCCTTGTTACACCCTACTCTGTGCGCTCTGACAACTTCTATGTCTTTCAGTTCCAATTTCTGCTCAAATAGTTCTAACACTTTTTTTTCTGCCTGTAGCCATGTCTCACCCTTCTCCTCTGCTATCCCCTTGTCCACCAAATTTGCTCTTGTACTTCTATCTTTGTGTCCATATATTTTCTCCTCCATCAGCTGCATCTGACTCTGCATTCTCTGCAATAGTTCTTGGTCCTTGTCTCTCTCCCTTGCTTGGTCCATATTGTCTTTTGCTCTTTGTCATTTTTTGCTTTGATAACCACATGCAACTCATAAATATTTTAACCTCCAATCTTCCAACTTCATTTCAACTCTGTCCATTCGGTCCACGAGTATTTCCATCAAATGATCCCACTTATCTCCTAAGTCCTCCGGTTATATCCTCATTATTATTTCTCCCTCTTCTGCCATTTTTTTTCCTACTTCTCTTTCCTTCTCTCCCTCCTGTGCAATCTTATATGGTGGTGATCTGAATAATCCAACCTTTTTAGATGGCTCTATTCTGCCTCTCTCTGCCTCCTTATCTTTGAGTGTCACACTCTGCACACTGTCTTTACTCCGTCATTTCCCCTTCTCCTTTTCTGGTTCTAGTTCTCTTTCCAGCAATCTGTTCTCTTTGATATTAAAACTGCTTTCCCTTCCTTCCCCTCGTAACTTATTTATTTCAATTTTCTTTTTCGGTTGTTCCTTATGGAACTGTCTGGTCTCTTAAAATGCCTTCATCAATTTCTCTGTCTCGTCGATACTTCCGTCAGTAGCCCTCAATCTCTTTACTGCCTTTAATCGTCCCCTCCTCACTCGTTCCTGCTCTTTCACTGCCTTTCTCCACCTCCTTTGCGTCCAATCTATGTCTGCTCCTCTTTCTATTTGACTCAATTCACTGGCCTCTCACTCATGCACTATTTATCCGTAATCCACCTTCGTATTTCTTTCTCTCCTTTATCCTTTTAACTCCTTTCAAACGCCTGGTCGGACCGCTGCCACTACTGCTCTCCACGTCACCACGTTCTGTTGACCACTCGCTCTAACTCCCGTTTCTCACTTCACCTATTATGATGTCCTCTGCTGTTAATCGTTCATATAATCGTCTTCTTCTTTTCTTCTGTTATTTTCGACTCTGTATCCTTTTAACTTTCTATTACCTTTTCCAAACTTCTGACATGTTGTACTCGCTGGAGCCAACACGGGAACGATGAGCACACAACCACTCACTTCATTGACCTATGGCGCTCTGGTTTCGACAGGTTTCATTGTATATGGTGCTCAACATTTAATAGCTATATTAACCCTTCCCAGGCACACTCGCATCCCAAAAAGTGGCATGATTTTTTGAAGTACGCAGAATAGGCACGCTTTACTTTAGCCAGCAATGTCTGTACAACAAAAGGAAGACTTTATCACCATAAGCGTAAGCATTAATCTGTTATACCAGATGCCATCTGATTTACTTTCTAGTGGGGTAAGAAAGTAGTACGGGAAAAATGTTTCACATAACTTCTATGTTGGAGGGCATGAGGCAATCTCCTATCAAACATTATGAGGTTTTCCCATAGGGAATGTCTACGCATCAAAAATATCATAGGCAGTTAGAAGATGGCTGTGAGACAAAACAGAGAAAGTTGCCACCAATGTTGATCATGTGAGATACACTTGGTGTACCTACCTAGAACTGCTTTTGTCTTCTACTTACTATACACATGACTGGACATTGGCGGGAACTTGGTCTTTGGATCCCCGCCTGCCAATGCAACCTGTAAGACACCTAACATTTACAATATAATACAATAAGTTGTGCAACAACAGGCTATACTGTATGCCCAACTAGGTTGCCCCTGTCATGAAAGACCTACATCCTAGACCCATGCTAATGAAAACTTGAACACTATTTTAAAAAGCCTTCACCGTTATCGCTTCCACCACCTCTTTTGGCAACCCATTCCACTCATCAACTACTCTTTGAGAAAAGCAGTGTTGCCGCATCTATAGTAAGGAACTCTGCTTACTCTGTGCCTTCCCAACGAAAACAATTTAAGCTTCCTCAAATGGTCTTCATATGACAAACACCCCCATTCTAATGATCAGTTTGCTTGCCTGTTTCTGAACCCCCGCAAACTATTGACGAAGTGTTTACTTTTATTAACTTTGTTCCACATTAATTGAAATGACTTGTTAAAGACCAATGTTTGCATACCAGTTTTCAAACAATCTATGTCCATCGGATGAATAACCCACATTTCTAGTTGTCACAAACTCTAGAGCTTATAACATTTAAGGGAAACCCAAATAATGCACCATTAATATTTTCTGCTCATTGTATAGAGGAAAACAAGAGTGAACTGTTAGGGAAGGGGTTGGGCAATGGTATTGCCATGGTGTTGCCATTTGTTTAACAAATTGAGATTTGAAATAATTGTGTTGTGGCATTTACTTACGCAATTATTCGTCACCATATTAGGAAACTAGTAGATTTACCATATGCAGTCTTGCTGTTATGACAATGTTTTTAAGATGCCCATGGAAAGATCTTTCTACATTTAAAGTACTGCAGAAAAGTTCATCGGTGTATATTGAGATGACAGAAAATGTGGCCAATTTGGTTTTACTCAGGCGATATACCGAGTGCATAGTAATGTTTTCTAAAATTGTATTACCACGAAGCTGAAATGAAATCAAACAATTTTAGTTAGTTAACTTGTTTTGTTTTTATAATACGTAAATATTTCAGCTCATCTTATAAATGCTAATTTACCCATTCACTTGTATCAACTGGCAGAATAGACATTCGCGGGAATTGCGTGATCTATAAGCAAGAAATAAATTTTGGAAGACATTTTCCAACAATTATGAATCGATTGCTTAAAACCGAAATACTGTTGCGACATAATTTGTACAGCTAATAACAGAACATGATGCTAGTAAAAAACAGTATTTAAAAACTATTTAAAAAAATGTTGCTAAAATAATGTCCTGTTTTCAGTTTGCAGTCATACAGCATCAGCCAAATGTACAGGCAACCTATCCGTAACAACTGTGCATCGTTCATTTTTGCAGATCAGCAATTTATGATGAAAATGACAACAAAAATTATATACAAGCCATCATTGAAAACCAAATGTTATATGGTTATGCTGAATAATAGCAACCAAAAACTAAACTAATTCAGGTATACAAAATCTCACTATGAATGTGATTGCAAACGTCACATGAAATAAACGGTGTTATGCTTTAGTATTGCGATGTACTGTATCATATTCTGTTGCAGTATCTGTAGCAATACATCTTGGCACGGATTCTACAAGGTATCTAGTAGCATTGATTCAAATATTTCCCATCCCTCCAGAAACAACTTCTGCAATTGGTTTTTTGGATTTCACAGTATCACTCTATAGTTTCTTCAATTCTGATCATATATGTTCAATTTGATTGATTTTGTGGATTTGTGATGGCCAGGGAAACACCTTTGTATACCTTGGTAATTCAGTTGTATGCTTTGGGTTCTAATCTTCCTAGAACTATTAAAGGCTAATGCACATGTGTTTCAGGTGCAACCTACGCCAACACATCTGTTAGGTCAAGAATCTTAAGTGTACTAATTTATGTCAGAGGCATGCATCATTGTGTGGCACTATATGATGTGTTGTATCACGCAAATGGCTGAATACACACATATATGACTGGATGTAGCGACACAGTTCCGACCTTCCCTCGATACAGTAGTTGGACTCGCCCGCAGTGGCGAAAGTGGATTTCAGAAAGTCCAACATTCCAACCGTCTTTCCCGTGGGAATGCTCAACTTCAGGGCCGTGCGCAACGGCTAGGAGCCTTGTGCAAAAGGCACGCCCCACATACTGCAAGGGACCGCCTCTCGCATGCTAGCCAATAGAATGGCTCGGTCTTGGTTTGGCTGCTTTTAAACCCAATGGATAAGGTTCTTGGCGACCGCATCTATATCCAATGGGACACACTTAGGTATAAATACCATTAGCTCAGATAGCTCGTTTTTCTTCCCGTGAGGTAGTGAGCATAAGGCGAAGCCCTGCTCTGCTCTTCCCTTTGGGGACAACAATAGTATAATGCGAATCCCTGCCAGTGGCAAGACTGAGACAGGAAAATCTTTCGTACTTTCTATAGGAACCATAGTCTTCAGATATAGTTTGGGCTTAGCTCTAGATGCGCCCAGTTTAGGGCAGCCTAGTGGTTTAGTGGCCAACTAGGGCCAAGGAAGTGTTTTGCCGTTTAGGCGTTGTTTTATTATCATCATTAAAGTGCTTCCTTAATTTACCATTGGCGTTGCAAGCGATTTATTCGCGATCTTGTAACAAGCCCACCCAGGTTGTTACATGGTAATTAACGTTGACGCGCATTACCCTCATTCTTATGCTTGATTGACACACGTCCTTATACTCGCACTGGTCTACTTGTTCCACGATCGATTAAATAATTATATATAATTATCAAAACGATCTTTTGTTCTTTATTTGACACGAGGGGGATGGTCACGGTTGAGTGCGCACAACCACAATGACCATCCCCTAGTGTCAATTCAAGAACAAAAGATCGTTTTGATAATTAAATATAATTATTTAATCGATCGTGGAACAAGTAGACCAGTGCGACTATAATGCAGGATGGTGCTGGCGTTAATAGCGATTGTCACCTGCATGGTTTCGACTCAGCGTCATTGTGCGCCCGCACGAATTAGCCTTTTCACCTTCCTATTTTCGCCTTAAAGGAAAACTGTCGAGTTTATTTTCATCATCGCAGATTTCGCTCAAACATGGTTAACAAACAGTTTACACAATAACTAATTGTGGTTTCAAATTGGAAAAATTTCCGCTCTTTCGTTTTTTAGAAATTAATTGGAGAATCCTTGAAGGCCAATACTGCATTCCACCCTCCACTACTGCCGAACGTTCGATGTGTTAAACGTACATGATTACGCATCGAACGTTTGGCAGGGAATGCAGTAGTTTTAGTCCAGAATCAAATGGCGGATGCAAAGAGCGCATGCGCACCGGAAGTAGAAAATCGTGTTTTACTTCGGCCGTATCTCCGTGAATGCTTTTTGTTTAAATCTGCAGTTTTCAGCATTCAAATTGTAATTTCACCGCCTATTTTTCTATACCAATGGATTTATAGGTGTGGAGAACTCGTCAGTTCTCCTTTAAGCACAGATCTTGCAAAATATTTCTGTAGAATTAGCGCTATTACCTAACATTGAGTGCCATATTACGAGGCTTTCAACACCATGTTTGTTGTTTAATTACCTGCATCCCTTTTGATTATTTAATTTACATATGTTCATCTCGAACTGTATTTGATTATTCGCAAGAACTTTTTGAGCTTTTTTTTAACCTACAGTATTGTGGGAATTAATGTGAACACTGCAGTTTTTCTTAAAAATCGTTTATTTTATAGAAAATTGAATATTACCAAATAATGTTCGTGTCATCTAGTAAGAAATACTTTCTCCATTTGCCTTAACTCATTTTGGCATGGAAATAAATTACATTAGTGCAGTTTCTCTAGATCATTTTACCTCGGAACCACACCTGAATTACAGCTTCAACCATTTTGATTTTTGTCACACAATCCACATTTGATTTTTAGTATTGCATATGGACCTCAGGTTCTTATAAGGGTTAATGTCTGAAGAGTTTCCAGTACGATTCTCCATGGAAGCGCTTGTCGCTATGGTGTATGTTCTGTCTGAGGCCAATACGATGGTGGCAAAGAAATTGGTACGACCCGTATGCGTGAAAGGCACAACTAGTGTAAACCAGAGTTCAAGAGTAGGCTGCAGGAGTAGCGTTGGTGATGCAGGAGTTGGAGAGCAAGGTATAATAATTCGTTTAGGGAGTACCAATTCTTGGTCAACGTACTGCTCGCACGGTAATCTTGTGAGATAAATGTCGGCGTACCTTAGCAAATGCAGAGGAAACCTTGCACCATCCCATCTGAACAAATAATAATATTCTATGCCTTTATGGTCCTTGTTACCTGTTCATTAAACCATACGAAATTCTTCTCTTAGTTGAGTTTGAAATACATTCAATTATTTCATTAAACCCTGTTTCTTGTTGTCAAATTCATAGTTGCATTACTGATAGTGATTTTGTGGGTAAAGAAAAAAGTCAGTGTTTTTCCAATTGCCTAGCAATCAGTTGATCAACATCTTCCAACCTGTAGTTTATTGATATCGAATGCATTCGCTTCTCGTTTTAATGGTCTTCGGAGGTGTAGTCTCTGTACCCTGGTTTATAGTCTATCTTTTGGTATACTAATCTATTTTTATGCAACGGTACAACCCGTTCCCCCCTTCAGTAATGTCACGAAATTCAATTTTATTCGCATTTTGCCTACTGCAACGTTATTAAGGGTGAGGGAAACGCGGACCCTACTTTGCCGATCCGCATGTGGTGGCGCTGCTTAACAATAATTTTCACGTCGCCCTGATCGTCATAAAATAGTAAAATAGTTGAGTTAACCTTCCTTTTATATGTCTACAAAATTTCTCCAAATAATTCTTATCCTTTGACCCAGAAAACGATTGCGAATTCCTAATCGTTGAACAGAAATGGAGAAGTAGGGCGTGGTCGATAAGTATCGTTTGCCATTTTACCTGCCGTACTGACGCTTACCAAAAGGCAAACGACACGTATCGGCCATTCACGTCCTACTTCTCCGTTTCTGTTCAACGATTTTGAATTCGCAATCATATTCTGAGTCAACGGATAAGAATTATTTTGAGAAATTTTGTAGACATATAAAAGGATGGTTAACTCAACTATTTTACAGGTTTACAGATGTGGATGGCTTCCAGAGGCCCTGAAATAAGTTCAGAGGCGAGTCGGTACCGCAGTTTGTTTCACTTTCAACACATTTTTACAATATAAAAACGCGTCTCATACAAATATAAACCCAAAGTTGCAATATATGATTTTATGATCTTAATAATGAGCCCAAGCACGATTTCTTCGCTGAATGCATAAATTTCAAGGAATTGCAGAATTAATTCACGATTATTGTCTGCAGCCATCCGTGTAAATTATGGGAATCTGGAGCAGTCAAAATAAAGGCACGTCCCTGTTCTTTACACCACAATTTATTTCACGTGTGCTCAATCTCTCGTTTATTTTATATCGATTTTAAACGACGATCAGGGCGACGTGAAAATTATTGTTTAGCAGCGCCGCCACATGCGGATCAGCGAAGTACTGTCCGCGTTTCTCTCACCCTTAAAGCCATGAAATTAGATGATTAAGTTATACGTATGTACCTATGCAAAGTTGTAAAACTTCAAACCAATGAAATAACACACTTTGGCAAGAATTAATGGCATAAAACTGTGCATTGCCAATATTTGTGGACTGCTATTTCTTACTAAGTACGTAATGGACTTGTTTTGAAATTGATGATAATTACAATATCTGTGTTGTCGTGCTGTCAATAGTAATTACACTAGCAGAATTGTTGTTTGAATACAACATAATACAAAACATTCCTGCACAGGGGAATGTTGCTTATACTTTTGTCTGATGCTGTAGTTGACAATACTGTCCACGTTCCAATTAGCATAATAATTAGCAGCTTTACGTATAAGCCTCTTGAACTATTTTGCAGATTTGTAATTTTTAGAAAATGCCTTTAAACTACCGTATGCAGGGTGTAAAAAAATTCCTATTCGCTCACTTCTAATGCGCATACTGGACCAAATATTGGAATTCTGTTAACGCGAGTAATTAGTTAGTAGCTATTGCAATTTTTGAATAGATACCACGTTTTTTACGTTTGATTTCTCTGTAAAGATTATCTCATCTGTGCACAGAACTGTGTATGCTGTATACAAATTGTCTTCAATTAGGTGCAATTCTATGGAATATTTGCATAATTGCTTGCAAATAATCCATATGTTTATTTATGATCAAGTCTTAATAGCTTAATTTTAACGACTTGGATTGAACCAATGACCAATGACTATGACAGCCAACCAGCTTTGATTTTTGCCAAAATGGGAACAGTCCACAACACAATATGTTCACTCCAAGAAAGGTGTTAAGGTTGACCATCCGGCCCCCTGGTGGCCAAACGCCACTACCAGAAGCGAACTGGCGGTATGTACATATTTTTCATTTGTTTCAGGAATACTAAAAAAGGAAACTGGAAATCGTTGCATCGTGAGTTGCAGAATACAGTCTTACATTTTAATAATAAATTTTAGCATTCTAGCTAAATTGCACCATTTTTTCGGAGCATCCAAAAACTAGATGAAATGTATTTTATGTATACAGGGTACCTAGCCCCGCCCAATCGTTGCTTAGCCAATCACTAGCAGTCTAGGAAAAAGTGTAGCCAAAATGGCTGATTGTTGTGCACCCTATAACCGCTTGACTCTATTGGCTAAGCAATGATTAGGCGGTGCTAGGTACCCTGTACACACCCACAAGAGAATCAGGAAGCAATTTCAGCTACCTTGGACTGAGACAAAGTATACAGTGAAACCTCGTTATAAGAAACTCGTTTATAAGAAATACTCGGATATATGCAACTTTTTTAAAAGTCCCGGCTGAAAGTATAGGCATTTCCATGTTAAGCAACTTGGATATAAGAAACTCGCATATAAGAAATACTCGCTTTTAAGAAATCTAAATTTTAGGAAATTTGGACAAAAGACTCGGATAAAGGAAATTTTCAGAGAAAGACACCAGTTATGCAATCCCACATTGAATAGGTTTACAAATATCAGGGTCTCAAAATATTCAAAATAAGAAGCAATCGACAATTCTGCAATATTGTGATAACATTTCAACTCCTAAACTCTAAACTATTTTAACACCTTTCAAGATACAACTGAATGTCCCATTGAAAACTCTTTTAAAGTGCAATATTGTGCGCCCTGTTACATGGAAATATCCCACAGTAACACCCGCTGATCAGGATTTCTCTACCTTTATTACTCCAAACTATTACACCTAGCTGTATTAATTATCATATGGTTTACACCCTATAGCAATGGAGTAACGATGGTAGAGAAAACCTGATCAGTGGGTGTTACTGTGAGATATTTCTGTTTAACAGGGTGTAATATCGCCCCTAAAAGAAGTTCTCCATGGGACATTGCAGTTGCCCCTTACAGGGTGTTAAAGAAAGTTTTGAGTGTAAGCAATAAACGAGTGTATACTGGTATATGTATAAACCGGTTTAATTAAAAAATGTTTGTCATTATTGTAAGTTTTTAATTTGACATTGAAAAACCCCAACTTTGATATAGGAAATACTCGGATATAAGACATTTTTTCCCTGGTCCCTTGTAGTTTCTTATAACGGGTTTTCACTGTATTATTAATAAAACTAGTTTGACCTGTATGTACAATACAACCTGTCTATGGTGGAAAATGTCAACAGTAGCTCACTGTTGCATTGTGGGTAGCGAGCTTACGTCCTACAGCGATCGAGGCGTCAGAGGCACGCTCAACTTCCGGTTCGATGTAAATATAGCATGCTAGGCTGCGTCTGGGTACAATTTTCAACGTTTAAAATGCCCAAAATGTCCATCCGAGGATAAAACATAAACACATTAATGAAATAAAATATGTTATTGCGTTTTGCCATAAATTTACGATTATTCGACCAGCATATTCGATGATATACTCTAACAGAGTTAAGAAGAGGAAAAAAGTGAGCATCTCCCTCCCCATTGTGCAAAGTAGACTCGCCGAATACAAGTGCACGGGCGAGTCTCACCCAAAGGAGAGGGGGAAACCTGTTGCTGCTAAACGGTTTTGCCCCTCCTTGCTAACAAACCAGCTAAACACATTAAAAAATGAAAATGTTTATAAAACACCATGAAATTCTTAAATTTGAAACATTGTAGTTTGTGCACTTGGTAATTTGTAAGTAATAAAAATAAAATAAAATATTTTAAATAACTACCCTAAAGTTCCGCCTATAACGCGCGCCTTATCTAACGAAAAATCATGTTTTTTCCCTAAAATTCGAGGTGCGCGTTATACATGGGGTGCGCGTTATCTAAAGTTAAAAGTCAT